>JAZHYW010051665.1:0-106869 GCA_037355805.1 Ixodes ricinus
TTTTCTGCATATTCTAAGTTGATAAACATCCGCCTGTGACGAAAATACAAAAGTGGTTACAACCGAAATACTCCGGTGGTTGGGAATATTCGGCCTGGGTAAAACCAAAACTCTCCAGTCGGTGAATGTTCCCGCCCTAGCGACGGCTAGTTTCTTCGAAACGCCTCCTCTGCAGAAGTTTGTGGAACATGTTATCTTGTCGATCCTCCATCCTTTCAGTGCCTATTCAGAAGTCGGTGTGGTCCTTGGAAGACAACGCCAACAACATTAGTGTCGTCCGGAACCATTGACCTTAGAAACGCGCCTCTTCGCTTGGGGACTGAGATGCGTTGATTGTTATTTGTTTCTTTTGCCTACTACAGACCATTCCAAAACTCGCCTTCTGGGTGCCACCAACTTCGTCTACTGGGCTGTGAAGCGCGTTCGAGCGTGCGCAATAGCTCTCTAGGCCAAAAGATTGTACACTGCGTATGCATTCACAGCTCAATGACTTAGGCATTTTTCGCCGGGATAGATGCTCCCACGAGAAGAACAGCGTATGAAATTTGTCAATAGAACTGGAAATTTGAAATGTTCTTGTCCAATCGCATTTTTCTTCCACGGTTATCAACGCTTTTTAGCGTCATCACGAGACGTTCAACCATAACACACTGGTGTTTAAAAAATAAGCACCGAAAAACATGCACCGAGTTTTGCCCAAAAATAAACACCGGAAAAACATACCCTAATCATTACCCATGTCACGCTTTTGGGCAATATGTGAACTTCCAGAAGAACAGCGAGTTATCACCCTTCCCTAGAAGTACCCTGGCTACAGAGCAGGCGACCCGTTTTTCCCCGCGTCAGATTGCGGTGACCACGAACCGTGCGGAGGTCAAAGGACGTCCGTGAAAGATATGAGGGAGGCCAAGAACGATCTACTCTGTGCACGTTTCATCCCCGATTTCCACGACCCCAAGGCCGAAGGACGTTTGTGTGAAAGATAACAATAAAATAAAACTTTGCGTTAAAAAAAAAAACGTTTTTAAAAGAAAAAAGAAAATACAAACAAGCACAACGCATTCACGGATTGCAAGGTTGTGGAACACCATAACCCAACCTCACGAATGTTCCCGCGGAAAGTAAGGTCTAGGGAGATCCGTAGCAGTAGTCATGGAAAATAAATATAAATAACAGAATGAAGCTTTTTGTTTTTCATTGTTGTTGTTTATACCTGAAAGCTATATCGTGTCATCCAGTCTGCGCAGTGTAGTGGGAGTCACAAGCGAGAAGCGGGAGGGAGAGAGAGAGAGAGAGAGAGGGGGAGAGAGAGAGAGGTTGGAACTCCCGTCTGGGATGCACAAAGGAAGGAGGTAGTTCCTCCTCCCTTCCACCCCAACTGCTTGGGATAAAAACTCTGTGTACACGTCCAGATTTCTCTTTCCTGGTTCCGTATTCGGACTGTGTCCTGACACTTCAAGATGCGCGGCGCGATTTTTAGCAGTAGCCAGATGAAATGGCTCTCTCGAGACCGCTTGTTTTTGGAAACCACCATTGAAGTGTGTAATTTCAGCTATTCGGGTGCAACCGTACGCACGCTGCGGGAAAGAATAGACATCCTGCCACTGAAGAAGCTGGACTTTGTTGTAGTATACATAGGGGGAAATGATCTTCAGAACGGTGGCAGGGGGTCAGCAGTTGTTCAAGACGTTATGGTGAGTACCCTTTCAGCAAACGTTTGAACCTACCAAGTGGGGATCCGTAGGCCGGCAGTTAGACTATTATTTTGCCATTACTATTATTCCCGAGAAAGGCTATTAGTGTCTGTGTGTATGCATGCCTTGCATCTACGTATACATGCCTTGCACCTACTTTTTACCGTTGTTTACGTTCGCGCACGCCGTTGCATCGGCTTTTGCTCGTTCGTGGTGTGTATGGACTCGGACTCGGCCGGGAGCTCCTTCGGGGCTCCCGGCCGAGTCCGGGCGAGTGTCGCGCCGCGAGCCTGGCCAGACGGATCGGTCGGTGGCGGCCCCCGTGCGCAAGCTCGCCGAAACGCCGCCGCTGGGGCATCCGTTTGTGCCATCCGCGAGACTTTAACCTTTGCAAGGAGCGAAAGTATGCAGGCGAGCCGGTTAGAAAACATCATAATATAAACCCTGAGACAATGAGAGTTGCATGTCTTGTCCGTTATTTGATTTATCCTTGTCTCAGGGTTTAGATTATGACGGTAACATTGCGTTGTTTACCAGTATTTCGCAAAATCGTAACAATTTTTTCCACATGCGACTCCTAGAGCCGCTTGTCAAATTATAAAGCGCGCAATTAGGCTTTTTCTTCTTTTTTTCTTTTTGGCTTGTTTATGCGAAGTACATTTACCATCCCGAATTTGCTTTTCAGGAACTGCTCCTGCGTCTCAGACAGCAGGCGCAGTATGTCTTTTGTTTCAAACTAATTCCCCAACGCCGAAACAAGGCAGTGGACCCAGAGTTGCTCTATTTCAACAGGGCACTCCCACGTGCCCTAAAACGCAACGGGGACCGCAACGTGGTCTCCCTGACTGTGGATGTAAGCTGGTACCTTTCTTTTTTTCATTATTTGTATATGGCGTAAATCGAAGACAACAAAAAACCGATAACACTATCTGAGAATACTTTTGCAGCAGTAAGCGGCCTCCTTCGAACTCCGCCTGCAACTTGCAGCGGCTGCATTTTTAGCAAGTATTGTTTTAATTGAACGAAAGGAAAAGATAGTGCCGGCATTAATTTTCGCAAATTGGCTGCGTAAAGCTTGGACCTCCATTGTTTTTTAGTGCGTGCCATACACTATCCTCTGTGGCCATTGTCTGCTATCCATCAAATAATTAAATGTTTAGCCTGTAACAAAATTCCTCATATAAAAACCAAACTGGGCGTGCACGCTAAAAATTAAATGATATTCAAATATTTCGTTTCACTGACTAAAAAATACCGTCAGCTAAGATTGACAAAAACTAATAAACTACACTGGAATGGTTGCATTTCCGTACATAGAGATGTATCTTCGTTGTTCTTTTTCAGCACAAGTTCCTCGACCACCAGAGAAAAGTAAAGACGGGGCTTTTGGCGGCCGATGGATACCACGTGTCCGGTGGTGCCGGCACTGCGGCCTTGGCGGGCATCCTGGTGGGCGCTCTGAGCAAGGCTTTCGGACCTTGGGTGAAAAAGCACCCGGGAGTTCTCCGGACCCCATTCATTTGGGGCTGCAAAGTGTGCCAAGCAAAGGGCCACCATGCTGCACACTGCAAAAATTTCTTCGCGTAAATTATAATAATAAAAAAAAACTAAACGCAGACTTTGGAGTTGGTTGCCTCATTGACCGGTTACACTATTTGCGAGTGATGTGTTCGAGCCTCACTCAAGTGTTATGTTCGCCACCTGCAATCTAAGGAGCGGAACAGTTCTCGTTCGCCTGCACTTAGAGCGTCAATCTTTGCGTTCGACCGAGGCAGCCCCGGTGCTGTGTGGCGAGTCCGGAGAGGTGCAGCGGGATAGGATCAGCCAAACGAAACTTAGCGGTGTCGTCGGACAAAATGCGATGTTTGTTGCTCTTGCTGGATGAGGCTGACAAAACAGTTCTTCGAGTAAAGAGATTGCGTGGATGCTTTTTTCAATATAAGCTTGCAGGTCTCAACATCATGCGCCTTTCATTAGATAGTCCACCCACTCAGCTCAGGAACGAAAAACAAATATGGCCTACACTAGCATCGTAAAACAAAATAGCACAAAAACTAAAGATAGCTTGATTGTTCCGGCTGTAGCGCCTTTCGCCCGTCCGCACCGTAAGCCCCCGCGAAGCGATACTACAAGCAGAGGGGGTGTCACCTTGAGGAACACTTTGATTCCATGTGCGGGCGTGCTTAGTAGGCCAGGTTCAAAAGTTACAAAATCTCATCGGCATTTTCTTTGCTTTTTCAAAAGTTAATATGAATTTTTGGCGACGTGAATTTGATGTGACGTCGTTTTAAGGGGCAATTAAATCATCAAAGTTTTCATGGGAAGCTGCGTTACTGTCCCAGATTACAACGGATCGCGGCAATATATAACCTCCCTAAAAACAAACCAAAACCAACTGAAGTGAGATTTTCAACACTGGGACAGCAATGATACTTGGTATTTCATAGTTATTTTATTTGCAAAGCTTTATGCCCACTTTTCAAAATTGCGAAAGACATACACACAGAAACAGCAAATGGTTGCCTTGGAGGCAGGAGTACCACGGTCCAAAAATCGCCTAAGGACAAAAAAATTATTTCAAACATTTTTCTATGCAAAAAAAAATAAACTGACTAAAGGATCGCGCAGAAGAAAAAGAACCCCAACAAGTATTGATACTGTAACGAAAACAAATATATTTCAATAACCATTTTCAGAAAACAGTAAATAAAAAAGAAACATCAGAAGTGACATGATAAATGCATATAAATTACCAGTTTGTCTACCTAAGATACTGTTGTCATGAAACCATGTACTTATACATTTTACAACCATGACTAAGAGCATGAGGCAAAATAACAGTACTAAATTTAGGCACGATGCTACTCTACCGGTCAGCATGAAATACAGCCCGTTTATAAAGTATAGCCGAATGGCATACGGACAATTGGTTTAGTCTGAAGAACAACATACACTCTTTTAACATTTCATTACACACTTTTACTCTGGTTATCGGGCATGCAGGCATAAAAACATACTGAGCAGAGCAACACAGCATTCATTGTTATAGGATTAAACTAGATGCCGTCTTTTAGAATTAAATGCATGATAATAAGGAACGTCATAAAAATGAACTTTTTACATCTTTTTATAGCCTCCAACAACAACTGCACAGACACTGAGGGACCCACGATTGATTTACAGCATATAGTAACAGGCGTAGAAATATACATATTATGCTCTTCGGAACCCTTCTCCGTAGAATGTTGAAGCATGTCCATCCGGCCTGTCCCCGAGTACCGCGTCAGGTTTATCTGAAGAAAACAATAGCATATGGGAACAGGCTCAGTAGCATTTAGTAAACAAGATTGCATAGAGTAACAGGCTGAATCTGAGCAAGTTGGTTCATGACCTGTGTTCAGCTGGTAATATCAGAAGCATAGAGTAAATTATAGCAATTTAGGTCAAAGTGACAGGAGTACACAAAACAAAATGAAGTTACCTGTCGCCCTGCACCTATTGCCGTTGGCACCACGGCGAGATCTGCGTTTGGTTGGAATTCACTCCAACTGGGGTCTAGCAAGAAAACAATGGTGCACATCATCAGTTCTGGTCTTGTCAGAAATCAGGCTGAGGTTCAAAGCGATTATTTAAAATATTATGGTACTCATCTTTTTTCGTCAACAGTTACTTCATTTCCATCTCAAGATGTGCTGAAGATTGTATGCAGCACACGCAGCCATTCCGGAACACAATGCAAAAAGAAAAAGAAACAATAAAATATTCGCTCCAACAGATTACGAAACATAAAATACATACCTTATCTTGGACGGTATGAAAAAACGAAGCAGCTGTTGAATGGAGAGAACACACATATGCAAGCACTGTGTCGTTCCCATAACTGTTCAAATCCGATAAGCCGATGGAGAGGAAGGCAACCTTAGCTTGGACGGTATCAACAAACGAAGCAGCTGTTGAATGGAGAGAACACACATATGCAAGCACTGTGTCATTCCCATAACTGTTCAAATCCGATAAGCAGATGGAGAGGAAGGCAACCTTAGCTTGGACGGTATCAACAACCGAAGCAGCTGTTGAATCAAGAGAACACACATATGCAAGCACTGTGTCATTCCCATAACTGTTCAAATCCGATAGGCCGATGGAGAGGAAGGCAACCTTAGCTTGGACGGTACCAACAAACGAAGCAGCTGTTGAATGGAGAGAACACACATATGCAAGCACTGTGTCATTCCCATAACTGTTCAAATCCGATAAGCAGATGGAGAGGAAGGCAACCTTAGCTTGGACGGTATCAACAAACGAAGCAGCTGTTGAATGGAGAGAACACACATATGCAAGCACTGTGTCGTTCCCATAACTGTTCAAATCCGATAAGCCGATGGAGAGGAAGGCAACCTTAGCTTGGACGGTATCAACAAACGAAGCAGCTGTTGAATGGAGAGAACACACATATGCAAGCACTGTGTCGTTCCCATAACTGTTCAAATCCGATAAGCAGATGGAGAGGAAGGCAACCTTAGCTTGGACGGTATCAACAACCGAAGCAGCTGTTGAATCAAGAGAACACACATATGCAAGCACTGTGTCATTCCCATAACTGTTCAAATCCGATAGGCCGATGGAGAGGAAGGCAACCTTAGCTTGGACGGTACCAACAAACGAAGCAGCTGTTGAATGGAGAGAACACACATATGCAAGCACTGTGTCATTCCCATAACTGTTCAAATCCGATAAGCAGATGGAGAGGAAGGCAACCTTAGCTTGGACGGTATCAACAAACGAAGCAGCTGTTGAATGGAGAGAACACACATATGCAAGCACTGTGTCGTTCCCATAACTGTTCAAATCCGATAAGCCGATGGAGAGGAAGGCAACCTTAGCTTGGACGGTATCAACAAACGAAGCAGCTGTTGAATGGAGAGAACACACATATGCAAGCACTGTGTCATTCCCATAACTGTTCAAATCCGATAAGCAGATGGAGAGGAAGGCAACCTTAGCTTGGACGGTATCAACAAACGAAGCAGCTGTTGAATGGAGAGAACACACATATGCAAGCACTGTGTCGTTCCCATAACTGTTCAAATCCGATAAGCAGATGGAGAGGAAGGCAACCTTAGCTTGGACGGTACCAACAAACGAAGCAGCTGTTGAATGGAGAGAACACACATATGCAAGCACTGTGTCATTCCCATAACTGTTCAAATTCGATAAGCAGATGGAGAGGAAGGCAACCTTAGCTTGGACGGTATCAACAAACGAAGCAGCTGTTGAATCGAGAGAACACACATATGCAAGCACTGTGTCGTTCCCATACCTGTTAAAAACGGATAAGAGATGAAAGAGGGGAGCACACCGCTAAGTGGAGAAGTGCTCCGCAACTACACCTTCCGCGCTTTCAATCCCTCTTCGGCTTTCTTTTTAATTGCAAGGAGGATGTAGTCCGGGTCCCTGATGGGCATGCTGCGGCTTTGGCGGGGATCAACCAATTCGGGAAGCAGACAACAATGGTAGAACTTGGAGAGTTGAGGAAGCATCTTGCTTTCCCAGAACTCATGATCTCGACTGATCTTCTCAGTGTGGATGTCGCTTCCAGTCCATACGACAAAGAGGCAAAACTCGCGCCGTGCAATCTGGAGCTGCCCCTGAACCTGGTACCAGTGGTGGTGAGTTCTGCTCAGACTCACACGCCCATCGTTTTCACTTAGGTATTTTATCTTTTTCTGTGCGACTCCCTCCTTCACGGTGAGGCCCCTAGCTGTAAAACATGACTTCACCTCAACCAGTGTATCATCATGCAACAGTCCATCAGGACTTGCTCCAAGGTACGGATGTTCGCGATCCACAAAGAGCCCACATGGTTCTACCGAAACACCCATATCACTTTCGAGCCTTTCCAGAGCCAGAGGCTCTTGATCCCTGCCCCACTGCATTGCCGGAGAACTGAATTCTTTGTAGAGAAGACGTTCAACTGTCCCTGCACAACTTGTCGTTAACCTCATCTTACAAATCGACCCGAAGGATGAAGCAGTTAGCCGCTTCTTTCTCTCATCCTTCCACCTTGGGCATGCAGCCTGTCCACGAGTTGCCTGTTCCAATTCCGACCTACCCTCATCCGACAGACGAAGTGACCCAAGAAATGCCTCGCAACTCTGCTGGAATCTTTCTGGTTCCATGTCTGGCCGCTGTGCCTGCGGACCGTAGTCTGCGTCAGGCCCAGTACGTCCGGAGGTTGATGCCATGTACAGAGAGCGTCTTGCACGGGGCTGCCAAACTAACCTCTGCCTTTTTCTCGCAACTTGTCGCGATGCTAGTGCCATTTGATACACCTTTGTGTATTTTCCTGGACTGCTTCCGAATGCAGACTTGTGAACAGCACGGTGGTAACCTCCTGGCGAATTGAAAGCGACAGAGGCTCCGAGACAGCGGAGTCGGTACGACCCCCTTTGTGAGTAGTTGATACGCTTGCCGCCAACAAACTTGGCAACCATAGAGTTCACATGTTCTGCAGCGTTGTTGTCAACATTGAGAATCAAGCTGCTGGCATTGTTGATGACACGGTTTGCTGCAATTGCGACCTCATTGTACAAGCCACACCTCTTCAACTCGGGCACGTGGTTGACCTCTCCTGGCTTTGGACCCTTGCAAAAGTATGGAGCACAGCTGTCATGGTGCCCAAACACATGGTTCGGGCCATTTCTGATGTCCTTTATCAGGTTCTCTGTCCTTGCATGAAGAGAAAGATTCTCGTCTGCTGCTCTTGATTTGATAGCAGTTGATACACCAAACCTCAAACGAACTGCACTTTGCAGGACAAGATTTTTCAAGGCCGCTGGAACTGGTGTCGATCTTTTTCTTTGAGCTACTTCCCTGAGGTGACCAGAGTAGTTTCGGAGGATATGGTTCCTGCACTCAATCTTTCGTACCGGCACATTTCCGTAAGGAGCTGCTTCCAAGATCGCTTTATAGGTGCTTGAATCCCCATCAGCAATTAGCTTAGCGTACTTCAATCCATGCATCGCCAAGCTACGACGGAAACCCTCAACAATGATATCCTTCTCCATGCTCGTTGAGCTCCCCTTCCAGTTCATGAAGCATTTATGCTTTGTAGGCGTTTCCCCAGACTTCGTCCTTGCACACATGATGCACAGCTTGTTCCTGACGCCAAGATACAGGACCCTCTGGGTTCTGTGACCAACGATGGCTGCCTGAAAAGAAATAATAAAATAATTGTGATAGGGCAGTGCCACTCCAAGATATTTATCTAAATTAAACTATATCAAACTTGCCTGGCCACGTGAAAAAGGGTAGTAGTAGTTAATTAATTAAAACAGTGCAAAACAAACAGAAGGACAAGTAGAAGAAGGGACACAGGTACAGCACCGTGTCTGTGTCCCTTCTACTTGTTCTTGTATTCATTTTGCGCTGTTTTAATTATATGTTTACTATGCAACACCGACTAGCCCACCTCCAAACATTACTGCAGTAATAGTTAATGTAAATTCTTCGTTTTCTTACGTATGCTTTAGTGTGGATATCCTTTTCTTTAGCCTACACAAGACTGAATGGCACGTAAAACAGACACACAGGAAAAGGTCCTCTAAATAACCTTCAGAAAAACTAAAACCAGAGCGAAACTATCGGCCTTTATGCACATTAGTGACCTAATGCAATTAACAAAGTGATATAAACTAAACCGAGGTGGCATGTGGGTCATAATTTACCCGCGAAAAAGAAAATAAAAAGAATTGCTCGTTATTTCCCCAGTTTACGGTAAATAATGGAGGCTATCGCAATTCCGTTGAAGGCAGTCATAATTAGAGCCTAAGTGAGAGCTCCTCAAGATCTACTGCCCTGGGACAAAGCAAAAATATATCATATCACATCGCAACGCCCCTCCCCGCATCCCCTTTCTGAATTTCCACGATTAATTCCTCAAACACTCCAACTTCAAGCTACAAAAAAAAAAAGACGTATGTTAGCATGGATGGCTGTTCATAATGACCCAAGTGGACATGTTTGTTGGAGCAGCCTCTCAGGACGACGAGGGCGGAGCTTGCAGACTACTACGTCATTTCTAATTTCATGTCCAGTTGCAATCTGAACCTTGTTTTCATCGACGCCACCGCCAAGAAGACAATTTCCATTTTTTTAGAGTTCCCCAGCCGCTTTGCGACCCCTCGCTGAATCTGTGGCAACCCACAGTTTGGCGACCATGTAAACAATATGTCAGCGTTTCTCAAACTGTGGGTCGTGACCTCAAGGGGGGCACAGTATATACAGTGGAGAGTCGCAAAAGAGCGCGAGAACTTGAAGAATGCGAACGTGATATCCTACCCTAGCGTCATATGAATGCAAATTACAGGTCGCAGCTTGACATTGAGTGAGAACTGAGACTTCAGAAGTACAATCTACGTCGTCCCTTTGACAAACTGGCTATAACAAACAAGTTCAGTTTAGTCATTACGAACAATCACTACTGCTGGCACGTATGGAATTTCTCGATGGCTTCTGGCTGAGCTGATTCCCTCTGGATGTTAGCGCCAGATGAACAGTAACACGTGTTTTGTGTATTACTACTCAATGCACTGTAGTTGAAGGGCTTGTGGCATCGTGAAACGCAAGAGGAGGGAAGGGGGGGAGTTGCGACGTAGAGTTAGGGAAGCACTGTAATATGTGAAAGGGCCTCGACAATCTCACCAGCCAGCCAGGCTATGCCACCATCAGACTATTACGTAACACGTTACAAGTAATTGATTACATGTAATCGTTATATTTTGCTGTAATTTTTGTAATGTAACCTTTTTGCTGTAATCAAATACAAAAGTATCAATTTTTTTTTTTTTTACGAGTGGACAGGTGTGTCACTTAGGTTCAAAAAAACAATCATCAATTTTTCTTTTTTTTAGTGCACTATGCACGGGGTCTTGTGGTTAGTGCTAATGACTGTTTAGGGGCCTCGTTTCCTAATACGCACACAGAACCTCTCTTTTTCGAGCTTCTTTGTGCAAACATTGGCAAAGGGACAATCCCCAGAGCGAACAAAAGCGACTTTTCGGGGTGCCCCGCGCGATGCCCCAGACACCGCCTTTGTCCGCATTGTAGATTATCATCTGCGCCGAAGATCATACAAAGAAGCCTTGGCGGTGATGGGTGGCGGTAGCCACAAGTTAGCAGTGTGGCGACTCTCTCCTTTTTCCCTCTTTCAGCTTTTCTTGTGGCTGATGTCTTCACGAGGAAATGCGAGAAAATGACCGACACAAAATTCTACAGACAACTGCTGTTGACACTCAACACGGTGTAGATGACAAAAACAACAAGTATTGTATAAGTACGAAACGCCTAATTCTAATGTGTACATGTGATATCGCCATAAAAACGGAAGAACAGTAACGTGAGATGTAATCGATTACTTTTTTGAGGCTGTAATTCTAATTGGTTACTTTTTTTAGTAAACTAATTATAATTAGGATTCCGCGTTTTCGGGAAATACCGATAAACCCGATAAATAATTCCCAAAGCGGATGAAATGTTATCAGTAAAAGCCGAAAAACCTCGAATTGAAGCCGTCCTTGAATAGAAAAAGAACATTTCAGAAGAAAAAAAACTCATTTTTTCCTCTTTTTTTTTTGTAACCTGGAATTCAGTCTATACTAACTGTCGTCGAGGTAGATATCGAGGCTTTTTGAAAAATAACCCACACCGACTTCTCTCCGGCAGTAATATTAGACACAGGAAAACACCGATTCAAAGGGAAAAAATTAAATACCCATACATTACCCCCGAATTCGAAGAAAAATAAATACCGAAAGCACGGAACCCTAATTAAAATGAACAATTTTCAGAAATATCGTCTGCGCACGAACAGCCCCGCGCAGACTCTGGTTCCATAGTTTTGAAGATGAAAATACGCGGTTGCGTGCTCGAGCGAAATAAGTCATTGCCCCACGAGAAGGAGAGATTTTCATACATTCGGCTTGCTCAAAGAACACTAAAAACACCAGACATTCTGCCATCTTGAAAGATGCCCCAAAAGTTCGACAGATTGCGCCAAAAATGAACAAGGTCTATTGTAATCGATTAATTTTTTCTCAGTAACGTGTACAAGACTGGCCACCGCTGCCGCGAGGCATCTAGGAAACTTGCGACAAGCTGGCTGCGGGTGCAGAGCTTCAGCCAGCTTGTCGCATGTGCCGAACGCTTGTGCCAAACGTTTCGCGAGATCGGTGTATTGATCAGTTTTCCAGTCAGTGTCTACCAACTACGAAATTGGAGAGCCACAAATCCACTAATCAAACAGTAGGAAAGTTAATTGTAATCACCCTACCCGTTTTTTTAAAATATATATTGTACAAACACCTTGTATATACATGCGTGTACATGCGATTTGTAAAAAAAAAAGATGCACTCACCACACCAGAAGCAGCGTCATACTTGTTTTTGTACGACCGCTTTGACCAGGCGCCGTCAGCAATGACTGTCACAAGTGGGCAGCCTTCCTCGTCAACGTCGCCGCACTCCCTCGCAAGCCTGGCTTCTTCCTCTCCAGACTTTTTCATGCTTTCCAACGCTGCGGCTTCAACGCCTTGTGCCACAGTCTCCTCACACTTCGCATAGGTCTTGCTGGACATCGACGGTACATTCAACGACGCTAGAAGCTCTGAGAGGTTCGAGAACCCGCATCCAATGGAAATTATTCCTGAGACTGCAGCAGTGTTCACACCCATGCATGTCGCCGTTCGAGGAGGCAACTCCGACTCAATGACGGACTTTTTGTTGCACATCTTGCAACGAAGCGTGAAGGAACTACGCAGACCGTATTTCTGTTCCGATACGAAGACCATGTCGGCGAACGTGCAACTGAACGGGGCATGGTCACAGCTTTCCTGCACGGACTGAAAGAAATGCCCAATGTCGACGACGCGACGACCTTCTAACACGGATGTGGCTGATTGCGCGTCACCCGGTGGTTGTGCGTTACCCGAAGCTTCGACAGCTCCAGCATTTACAAGGAAGCTCGTTCTAGCTTCTCCTGAGCTCTCGGAAGAACTGACTTCGGCCGCTACGGAACATACCGATTCTCCCTCACCAGGGAGCCTGGACGCTAAGCCTTCCGCGGTCACTGCTTCAGCATTGCCGTCGTTGATCCCGGACACGGAACCATGCGGGCTACCAACCGAGCGCTCAAAATCACCGACCTCATCAACCGAAGCTTCCACGAGGACACGCTTACATGGAAACCCTTTCGGGCGCGCTCGCTTGCCATAGGACGGTTGTCTTCGACCCATAGCTCCAAGTTGAATTTGCCACGTGCGAAAACACGGAGAGCTATTCGCCGAGAACCAGGGAAGCGAGACACACACACTGACGCCTCGGCGTGCAGAATGAAACAGGATACGGGCGCGCGCGGAAGAACACCTTCCACAGTGCCGATCCGGCCGATCACCGAAAGGACGATTTCGCATTTCGTGGACAGCGAGCGCCCCCTCACGGGAGAGAGAGGTACCTTAAAAACGACGAAAACAAGCACCGACACCTTGGTTTTTTATATTCGCTGTAGTTACGGAACAGATCGACTTACGTGAATAATTTTGATATTATTCGATTCTGTAATAAATTTAGAAGACATTCAATGAAATGCTTTTTTCGTTTGCATTGAAATAATTTTGTAAATTCGTTCCGAACGTAAAAGTGACGAATTAGCCGATTTTGACCATTTTCATGATTTTTTTAATAATATGAACAAATTTATAATAAAACATTTGTTCCATTGAATGTCTCGATAATGCCTGAATGTCTTTAAAGCCGAAATTTTCATGACGATCCGCGCAGCCGTTATTATGTGAGAATTTTTCTAAGGTGGCGAAAAACCTCATGTATTCTCTATGGGGCTCTGAGGTGCGCCCCTCTAACAGCGCAAAGGGAGTGCGAAGGCTATGAATGATGTGGTGCTAAAGGTACAGGCGGAACAGCGCACCAGCAAAACAGTTACTCCAGTCCACGCACACCAAAGAAAGATGAACTTACGCAGCGCTGGCTCACTCTTCGGTATATTTACACTTTCGTCTTCGTCTTCTTTTGGTATTATGGTCTAGGGCAATGGAGAATAATTGGGTCTTTTTCTTCAAAAGGATGCAAAACAGTAAACCAAAGACTGAAACTAAAGCTAATGTTAAAATAAATAAAATTAGCACTCAGTTGCGAGCGGCCGGCCGCGCCAGTTGCGCCGAGATGGCCGAGCGCCCAGCAAGAGTTGCTGATGATGATGTTGTTGCTCGCGCCTAGCGGGTCGGAACTGAGCGCCACCTAGTGGCGTTTGGCTACAATACGATGGCAGACCGGCCGCAATGGGAGAGCGAGCCACCTGACAGGCATCTTAGTACAGGAGGCGTTGTCCAAACCAACGCCTCCTGTACTAAGATGCCTGTCATGACAGCGGCGAGTACACTGTAGCGAGATCCTGCCGTGCCCTCTCTCTTTTTCCTCCTCCCCTTCACCGAAACGACCGCAAGGGGTGCTGCCAACTGACCCTATCGCTCGCGGCCGCGAGAGCGCGGGAAAATTGACGTCTGCTATAGTGTGATACCAGTAAGGTGTGCGAATAGTGCTTCAAATCGAATAGTGCAGTGCCATCCCTGGCGTTGAGAGTGCAAAAGCTATGAATGATGTGGTGCTGTACAGGCGGAACAGCGCACCCGCAAAACAGCTACTCAAGTCCACGGATACAAAAGAAAGACAAACTTACGCAGCGCTGGCTCACTCTTCGGTAAATTTACACTTTCATCTTCGTCTTCTTTTGGTATTATGAACTAGGGTCATGGAAAATAATTGGGACTTTTTCCTCAATAGGATGCTGAACCGTAAACCAAAAACTGAAACTAAAATATGGGTAAAATATATACAATTAGCACAGAGTTGCGAGTGGCCGGCCGCGCCAGTTGCGCCGAGATGGCCGAGCGCCCAGCCCGCGTTGATGATGATGATGTTGTAGCTGTTCCCTTTGAATCGGGCGATACCGAACCATGCTCGCGCCTAGCCAAAAAAATAGGGTCGGAGGCGAGCGCCACCTCGTGACGTTTGGCTACAATACGATGGCAGACCGGCCGCAATAGGAGAGCGAGCCATCTTGCATTTCTCGCCTTTGGGCGCCTCGGAAGAAGAAGAAGAAGAAAATTAGACCATCGAGAGTCGAGACTCAAGTTTTGATGTTGCGAACAAGGTGAACACGAGTCATCGTACTGACGACGCCCGTTCTAGATTACGACGTGCACCGCAATCATGCCGGTGAGCTGTGTAGCCTTCAGCTGTCGGAACTATTATCGCCCGGGTTGTGGAACTAGCGTTTTTCGCTTTCCGTGTGGTAAGCTTCATCCCGTTAGAGGGCAGCCTGGATTCGTGCAGTCAGGAGAGTTGATAAGTCCGACCCCTCGAAGAACCAAAAGAAAACGAACCGGTAGCACGCAAGAAGCCTAACGTGCACGTTGTTTTCTCTACAAATACTCTCCAACCCAGTGCGCCTCAGGTTCGCCCGTCGCCCCATAGGTGGCAGCACATATTCGCCAAAAGGTCCCAGAGAAGAAAAGGAAGTGATAACGAAACATGATGAACACAACAGTAGCGACACTTGGTCATACTGTGGCTTAAAATCATGGTTGCCAGTTACCTGAAGCTTTATCTGAAATCACAGGAAACACTTTTCCGTTCTCAACAAACGTATAAACAGTTCGCGACATAGCAAAGCAATGTTACATGAGCTTCCCTAACACCGACGCTAATGCTGAGGAAGTCGCACTTTTGAATCATGACGATCGGCAGCAGCGTCTGCTCTACAGAAGCAACAAAATGGCAGCTCCCACAACAATTTCGGGGAACGGAGTGCCGATACTCTAAGCGCAGCTCATTTATGCCTCGTTCACACTTGTGAACCGGCGGCCGGATCCGCGGAATTCTCACGCCCGGCGACGAAAGCAGGCACATTTTCCGGCGGAAAGCAAGATCGCTCTGGGACCAATTTTCAACGCCGGAAAACGTTTTCGCTCGCCGCAAGCCAATCAGGACGCACGGGGGAAGTGGCGCTTGCTGACGTCAGGTCCTGTCCCAGCAGACGGTATTGCAAATGGCGTCCACTATGTCTGTGCGTCTGTGCAACGTTGGTCTGTGCCTGTGGCTACACCAGTGTCAGCGGAGCTACTAATAGAAGTGGTGAAAAACCACGTCGTACTTTGTGACAAGACGCATGCTCGATACAAAGACAATGATTATAAGGACGAGCTATGGAAGCTAATTGGAACCGAATTGGGAACAAGCGGTACGTGCTGCGGTGCACACTGAACACACGTTGTTTATTTACTGCATTCTCGAGTTGCGAAGAGGATGTCGCGGGTTCGCTCAGCACTGCGGCTGTTACCTATTTTACATCGTAGCCGTAAAGTGTCTGCGCTGCAAGAGAAAGATTGCGGGAGCATATTTGGGTAGCGCGGAGTCTTCATGTATTCTCCCATACTGCGGGCCGCCTCCTAGAAGCCTGAGTACCACGTGACTTGCGCCGAGCTGCTCTGTCGGCCATGTTGTCGGCGAAACACGCGGATCAAAGGATTGCGCTACTCTGCTTCGTGGGAGCTATATAGTGCTCTAGCGGCAAAAAATGTGAACGGCCCAATCTTTTTTCGGCGAGCGAATCCAGTCGGTGGCGAGTGCGTATTTCGCAAGTGTGAACTAGCCATTATTGGCTCTAGCGGTACCATAGCAACGAGCCGAGCTGGCACCGTGCCGATAGCAACCGAGTAATCGAGTGACTACTCGTTACGTGACCTTCAAGAGCCGCGATATCACTGGCAAGATGGCTGCACTTAGAGCTGGTGGATGCGAGTTTGTTGGGTCGCGGTAGTCGTAATGTGCCGCTGCTTGACGACGATTTCGGACTTTTTCGTGCTCTCTGACGCAGGTATAACGTGAATATCTGAAAGAATGATACTTATACCTTTTCTGCGCAGGCTCGCTATGGATATTATCATCAGTGTGTCAGCATTAGTCATATCGCCGTAGTGGTGCTCGAATTCCGGGATGTATTCAAAGATCGATAAGACTTTTAGCATGCAATTTTCGTATACTCTTGGCTTTGTTTCAACGATGAAGTGTCTGAGGATCGATGCGAAATGTATGCGTCGCATGTTGGGCCTTGGGGACGTTCTTTCAGCCCAAGGTAACCGCATAATCACGGAAACTTTTAGCGAGGAAGCTCCTGCGAAATTTACGTTTTGTACTTATCAACGATTTTACGGCATAGCTCTTAGAATAAAATTTCCGCAATTTTCTAGTTTCCTTTGAATGTTTGGATTTCTGAGAATGAAAACAAAAAATATACGTCGTGTGTAGGGCCTAGGGTAAGTTGTTTCAGCCCTGGGTCATCGAATAATCACAGCAACTTTTAGCGAGGAAGCGCCTGCGATCTTTAACCTTTTGTGCTAATCGAGGATTTTACGAACTGGCAGTTCTGAAGACTTTGATATAACGTGCTTCGTTGCAATAGCTTGCATTTGATCGCAGTGTTTTTTTTTTTTGCGTTTTTCAAGTGACAAGCTGGCGTTTGCTCAAATGACGTATATAAAATGTCCTGCTATATAACAATGCATCAACACATACTACTCTACTTAAATGCTCAGAGTTGTGTTCGTCTTTGTAATTAAAAAGTTAGAGACATAAATATTTCTTACGAGTGTAATATTTATTGTCTGCAGCTCGGCCCGTTTTGTGCTCATTAATATCAGTGTGCTCTGATGATATCATCACGTGTGTATGGGTCTAAATATCCTCTTTGCAATGCCTACATAGGCCAAAATGACGTCATCCGACCCCAGCTCACACACTGGACACGAAAACTGCGTCACTCGAACGTATGCGCTCGTCAAATATCAATTCGTCAACGAATTTTTGAATTCGCGTTCATGGCTAATGAGTGCCCTGACGGAACTTATCATCACTTGCGAATTCCAAGTTACATGGTGTGCTGAAAAAGCACGGTGGAAGCTTGGGGTCATCGCACCGGTGCCGTAGTATATCACGATCGCGTGATTTCTCAGTTCGCTTATGAGTTGGGGATTACAGCTAAGGAAGAAGTTAAAATATTGTTTCATGGCCCCTTTAACACGAATATCTGTGCTACACCAGATAAAAATATTGACTTTTTGCATGCCGGTAAACTTCCGGACGACCACGTAGCCTGACGGCAAACACACCTCATATCCGGCGTTCGTTTTTTTTTTTTTTGATGGTGTTATCAAATCTGGAGACCACCATGCTGTCCTTCTTGGTTTATCCCTGTCAACTGTTCATCGCCCAAACGGGGTGAGACCGTCGTCGACGTCACTCCTCGCCAGTCGGTGAGATAATCTCATCTTGAATGGATGATTGGGTCTTGAAGAAGTATGATGCTAAGGATACCTTCGCTTACTATGAGGCAGTCGAGCAGCAGTCATGCCCCCGAGGCAATCGTCCGGTCGTGGCCGGCGTAATCGGATTTCGTCCCATAGGAGCGAAGTCGGAAAGTACAAGGACGGTACGTACAGTGTCCCTCAAACTTAACGCCGCCATGGCATTTGCCGTTTCTGACAGTCCTTGTGGCGGCCGATTGAACTATCTGAAGAATGTTTGGGTTTCCGATTTTTATCCCATCCACAGAAGGCATCTTTCGTTCATTCATTCATTCTTTATTTGGATTGTCACCGGCAATGCTGGGTAGGGAGGCAGGGGCAAGAGGCATTTCTGCTTGACGGGGCCGCCCACCCCCTGTACAGTTCTGAGCAGCAGGCAGATTACATTTGCCACGCTAAAAAATACGCCAGCAAGACATTCCATAACTAAAACGCCGAGAAACGTAAAAATAGCAATACAGTTAAAATAAAATTGTGATAAAATTAGAAGCAGAAACAACAGTAACACCTATCAGCCCTCAGTTGCTTCTAAAAAGTTACAGTTTAAACGGCAAGAAGATACATAAAAATATGGACAGTTAAGGGTGAATATATTCCACGGAAAACAAAATTGTCACGGGAATGAAACAAGAACATGGTCTAAAGTACAGTAAAATACCCATTCCAGATCCGCAGGGGATAACGGCGATAAAATTGGAAGCACAAGCAACATTATCACTTGTCACAGCCCTTTGTTGCAATGAAAATAACACTCAAAGGGCAAGAAGTGACAAAATATTGATAAATAAAAGTAATATATTTTACGCAAAACCAAAGTGGTCATCAGGAAAAACAATAACAAGTAGAAGACGCTTCCCAGATCCGCACGGGAATGGTGACTCGGTTTTGGTAACAAAATTTAACTGTAAGTAGCAGACACCACCTCAGTGTTTGGGAACCCAGTGGCGGTGTTAATTTTGGGGTGCACTGTACGTCCCACGAAGCGGCCGCCCTCCGGGCTGCGCGTAAAACCACTCGCCTTGTCCGTGCCCCTACGATACCTAGCAGCTCTCGTCGCCCGAGAGTCCCCAAGCTGCAAATCGTATCACTTCACAAAAAAAAACAAAAACAAAAAAAAACAGGCACCTTTTTTTCAAAGGCCTGTGTCGTACCGCCACGCCAAGCGTCTTTTACCCACGACCGGCTTTATGGGGGTGACGAAGTCACTGTGCGTTTCACTATAGGGAGCGCGCGGGCCAAGAAATATCACGTGAACGGCTTGGAGGGACCGAGTGTTCCGATAGGCGCCGCCCTAGCTCAACACCGAAAGCGCGGCGGCCGCTATGGAAGGTAATGGGTACGTGTGGAAATAACGTTGGTTTCAGATGATTTCTGTCGCATTTAATTAGCAGGCGCTAATGCTACCACATAGTGTGTGTATAACATGTTAAAATGAGTCGCTCTATTATAGTTTTCTCGAGCAGATTAGTTAGTATTGTGAGCTAAGCATCAGTAGGGTGTACGAGTGTACAGGATGGTGCATCCAGTCCGCCTGTGGGAGCCCACTCCGTGATCGGAATAAAAAATCGAGTTAGATGCTCCGCAGCTGAGCCGTGACGCTCTTCGTGAATGTTCGAAGTGAGACACTGTCGATTAGTAGTGAACTGGTGACTGGCGGTTGGGAGGAAGGGGGGGGGGGCTTTAAAGTTACACTGCACGAGGTGCGAAGGAGTTCTAGTAGACGAAGCATACGGGTTAAAAGTGGCTGCAGTCCACCAGTGCGAGTACGCCGCAGGGAGGAGGAAAAAGGAAGCGAGAAATCCGGTAGCAGAAAAGAGGCTAGGAGCCGCGTGGTCGCTACTTCACGTCAATTTTGAAGTGGGTTACTGCCGACTGAACAGAGGAGTGGCAGTGTTCAATAGGATGGTGTTTGGAGGCCAAGTTGACGCCTCAAAATGAGGCAGAAAGCGCGACATTGCACTGACTCGAGGGCGGCAACAAGTTGCCTGGTTGCCGAATCCCACACCGAGCAGCGAAACTCAAGAATGGGCAACACCAGTGCTTTGAACAGCAATTTGGGCATATCGGTCCTGTCTCTTCTTATGGACCGAATGACGAAGCCAAGGAGTCACCTTTCCTCGGACGCGGCGTTTTGGACATAGCGATGGAAATCGAAATGCTGGTCGATGATGACAACTAGGAAGTGCATATGCGTTGTTCTTGGGATCTTCACTCGGTTCAGAAAAAGTGTTGGAGGGGTCGAAGGTTGGCGACAGGCAGTGATGTGCGTGGTAGCACATTTCGTTTGAGTTTAGGGTCAGTTTGTTATCGTTCGACCCGAGAAGAATGTGATCTCGATCAGCTTGTAACTTTTTACCGAACGTAAAATCGCAGTAACGATGACAAAAATATCTTTTAATAGAGTCGATCATCCTCAAAACGTTGCCGGTCGTGGCGCGGACACACACAGACACACACGCGAAAGCGTCTGCTAGTGTGGTGAGCTACAGAGCCAAAAAACGTAGTGGCGGCTCAGCGAACTAGAGAGGAAGTACTAAATAAGCAAAAGCAAATGCGGCGCGCTCGGGCTGCCTCGGGTGAACTGGTCGCCCCTAATTACAGTACCCTAATAAAGCCGGTCGTGCTTTCACCACTTCTGAATGAACACATGGAGATATAAACAAGAAAAAATTGCCGCCCAGCGTCGCTATCAGCACGGTTACCATGGCAACCTCCCAGGCCCACAATGGAGGTCACTATCGGCGCTTTTGACGCCGTGCATCTAGAAAAGTTTGGAGCGTGTCGCTACTCTGGCAGCTACGCTGCCATGTACAGTAGCTCTAGTGTGAAACTAACCCACTGGGCCACAAATCCCCCTAAGGATGAAACTATGGGGGCGCTTTATCGAGCTTGTTGTCCCCACAGCCCGCTGTTTTGCCAACACAGCAACGAAGAAGTTGAACCTCGCCTAATACAATCTGGGCATAAGCGCGTCGCTTTGACCTGAGATTTGGTCGCACGAGGAGCGGCCTTCAAATCGTTATCGTCAATGTTTCTTATCAAAAACAAACAATGAAATTTGGTTTGTTGTCCATGTAGACGAAGCGTACCGCTAGATGCGGGGCTTTCTGATCTCCTCCCAAATAGTCGATGACAGGCAATGAATTCAGTAGAAGCTCCGCGTCCCACACGCCCTTCTTTCCTATCAGCGGGCTTCGGCTGCGTGTACGACCAAGTGTTAATGGGTATTCACACGAGGGAGAAATCCAGGGATTTCTCAACGGCACGCGCATCCCGCGATTAAGACATCGGGCTTCGCGATCTGCAAAAGCCTTGCATTTTCGTCACATGTTGCTCGCTCGCCGGAAAGAATTCCACGGGATTTCGCCCTCGTGTGAGTACCCCTTTATGAGAGACAGAAAGCTCGAGATGAAGGGGGAGCGCGAACTAAAATTATATGGGAAATTCCAGAGCCTTTTATACTGGCAAATTCCGCTAGTAAATGGACCGGTCTCACCAACCAGTTTGACTACGCCACCGCTGCCAAAATGCATCGAGGAAACTTTAGTCTTTCTGCATGTGCGACAACTTCGCTGGTGCTCTGCGGATGTAGAGCACCAGAAGGCACGATCCCTCGCATGCACAGCCGTTTGCCTCCTGTGAACTAAAGTTATGGCGGCGACACGCATGCGCCGAACACTTAGTAACAACGGTCTATTTGGAGCGATTAAGGAGCGTTTCTTTGTACATTTATGCACCTACAAACGCGAGCTAGCTTTCGCTGCTTTAAGGGGGATTCAACTGCTTGTCACTGAATGGGCGAATTTCGCTACCCAAACCTGAGTTTCAGGAATGCACGAGAGTATTCATTGTTTTGGAGGTTACTTATGAAGACGTAATGAAGGTTGTGTGGCCCTTGAATTTCTCCTTTAGAGCGCTGAAGATTTTTAATAAAATCCCGAAGTATGACCGCTTTGACTGTTTTCAGCGCGTTTTGAGGCATTTTTGAAACTACAATCATTTAGAAGACAAACGTGACAAAACGCTCGGCCGTTTGTACTAGGGGTGCCTCTAATCTTACTTTAATGACCACGACGAGAAAACAATATAGTGTTGTATTTGCGTATTTGTGTAAATAAAATCACCCTGTTAATTTCATTTCCAACTTAATAAACGAGATGGCGACACTAGTACTAAATGCCTCAAACCGGAGATTTTCTTGCTGTTGCTATTGTTGTTTTTCTCTCGAGCTCAAACTCGAATGCGATGTCTCGTTGCTCGTGGATCGGTAGCACGTGTAGCGAATTCTCGTGCTGATTGTGAATTCAATCCTTCGCCCTTGCCCGTTTCAATCCGGATGAGCATCGTACCGGCGTGCTGTCGTGTATCGCTATTGCGTGATGCACGTCAGAGAGACAAGCAGCGGTATACTGCACACTTTCGTCTCCAACTTAGACACCAGACGCCCTCGGGGCTGACTAACTTCCCCGGTATAAACATACACACAACAGGATTACAATTGATGGTTCCGCTGGTTGGCACTTTTTGAACGTTGCAAAAAAGAATAACAAACGTGCCCATTAATGACCGGCCCGAGTTGCCGCAACTTTGTCGCGAAGCTGCCAGACACCTGCGATCAACTTAGACCCCTCCTTCGTGATACCTCATTGTACATTATGAGTGCCTCAAATTATATCGTACTGTATTATCATTATCACCCCCTACACGGGCCTCTCCAGCAATCATTGTACGGTGCCTCTCTGTGGCGCGTGCGCTTACGAGCACAAATAACACCTACCTACCTGCAAACGAATATTTGGTTTTATGTGTTACATCAGTGAGAGCGGTCGTGTTCCATGATGACACGGGAAAATATTGATGCTTGCAAAGTGCTGCAGAATCCAGATTCTGAAGAGTAGTAAGAATTAATGTAATGCATAATGGGTTATTTTAAATTCCCATACACACAGTTGCGTTTTAGTGCGTTTGACTGCGCGGCGTCAAGAAACGGAAGCGAGTCACCTACACATCTATGCTTCGCATGAAGCGTGGAATACAATTCAAAGAGTATCTTGGCAAGTGACATACGGAGCAGGGATGTCCTGGTTTTTCGCAGCCGCAACAGAATCGAACACACCGAAACGCTCTCAAACTCAACTGTTTATGGGCCTTTAGAAGAGCGTTACCGCTGCCTACCGCGGTTAATGCTCCTGGTAAGGGCTGTACCAGCGTGTACCCCTCCATCTGGGAATTACCCTCCCCCCCCCTCCGGTGAGGGTATGACCCTCATTCCTTCCCCCAACTTGGTGACCATCAGTGACGGGT
This sequence comes from Ixodes ricinus, assembly GCA_037355805.1. NCBI lineage: Eukaryota > Metazoa > Arthropoda > Arachnida > Ixodida > Ixodidae > Ixodes > Ixodes ricinus. The sequence goes on from JAZHYW010051665.1 coordinate 23,432, forward strand.
TGAGCAAGCACGCCGAATCGGTGGGTCCAACGGAGACGTGCACTAAGGGCACCGACCAGAAGCCACAGGGACCTTCCACTTTTCGTATATTAAAGTTTACGATTATGGTGATGATAGAGCATGCTTCGAAGGAATAGCGCAAGGTCCCGGCTATAGTGTCGCTCTGGGCAGTTTCAGGATCGCTATGCTCATGCCCAAGTCCAACGAGAGTGATTAATAAAAACAACCAACATCGTGACACGCCTCAAGCAAATGAATCACGCACGTGAATGTATCTATGGCAGGCTTACAATCACTCGTGCTTACTTCAAGAGCATCGCAAGACAGCGACCTTGCCAAAGATACCTTTGTGTGTGTGCTTCATTTGTGTTCGTGTGTGTGTTTATACTGCCTGAAGTTAGTCTGCCTGAACTGGCGGCTTGTTTCTCAGCTGCATAAGACGAGCAATATAGCCCGTGCAGTACAACCGCTAGCCTGAGGTCTTTAACGTGCACCACGGAGTAGTAATACACGACCGCACGACGGTACGATGCTCATCCAGATCGAAACGTGCAGGGGCGGAGATTGATTGTGTTCTTTGCTGAGGCTTATTAGTATTGGTTATTTCTAATTGTCGGTTTATGAAACTGGGGCATAATGAGCAACAACCACTTTTGTATTTTCTCCCTCTTCCACTGGGAGTAATCTTTGGGCTTTCCCTTACTTGATCATATCATCTGATTTGGTAGCGGAAGTGGACGTCCGGAGGAAATATTCCTTTAGTGTACGGGAGTGCAAAACATAAAATAGGAGTCACATGTGACGCTCAACCTTCGAACAGTGCTTCTGGCAAGCTCGATGGACCTTTTTGACAGTTTAACCTCGGTTGCAAGCTGTGGAATCCCTGTACAAGTATGGATACAAGCGTCAGCTCTTTGTGTTCGATTGCACGTCAACTGCGACAGTTCTCTTGCAGCGGGAGCTCACGCCAAAGGTACAAACACGCTTTCGCCTCAAAGCATTTCTGACTATCACCCAAAGTTTCAAATTGTCACGTTCCGCAATGTCGGTTGTTCCCCCATTGTGCAGTGGATCAGCCGACGTCTACCTAAGTCTAATATCGTCAAACAAATAGAACTTCCTCATCATTTAATTCGGTGCTCGGAAACTCATGTAATATTGCTTTGCTCTGTCGCGAAGTGTTTTAACACTTGTGGACGACGTAAAAGCGTTTCCTCTGATTTCAGATAAATATTTAGACAACTGGCAACCATGATTTTAAGCCACAATATGGACAACTGTCGTTAATCTGAAGCGTAGCTTATTTAGTGGCCGTAGGGAAGATCATGGTGGAACAGCGCAGCCCTGAGCTAGATTCCAGACGCCATGTTCTTACTAGTGCCACTAAATAAGCTACGCTTCAGAGTAACGACCCTTCTTCATATTGTGGCTTAAAATCATGGTTGCCAGTTATCTGAAGATTTATCTGATATCAGAGGAAACGCTTTTCCGCCCTACAGAAATGTTTAGACAGTTGTCAACATACCAAAGCAATATTATATGAGCTACGAAACACCGAATCTAATGCTGAGGAAGTTGCTCTTAACAATCATGACGATCGGCAGTTGCATCTGCTCTGCACAAGCACCAAAATGGCGGCGCCCACAACAATGTTGAGGAACAGAGTGCCGATACTCTAAGCGCAGCTCATATAGTGGCTGTACTTCTTCCTAGAAGTGGCGCGCGGCACGTGCCTCAAGCATTTCCACAAAAATGAATGGCGCCACTTTCCACAGGATAAATGGGCTTTACTCCACACATCCTTGGAGCGGGTTTGCAAACCAGTATTCAGACGAAGAGCAGGCCGATATAGGACATAGGAAGTGCAAAACTGCCACTTTATTTCGGTTTTGCTTTCTAGCTTTAAATTGAGCCCTTAAAATAAACATTTTTTTTCGCAACACAACGCTTGCGTGCCAAATATGGTGGTTCAAGCGGCCGCAACGCCGCACACTGTTATTTCGATAATTTCGAACGAGGTTAGAACTTCGAATCCATTCGGAAATTAAACCTTATTCTACGTTACGTACGCCATCATAATCTACGTTTGTACTGGCTCGTATCTCGCGCCGCCTGTTGGCCGCTTCCGGCAGTGGCGGACCCAGTGAGAAGATCTAGCTCGATATCGGTGGCGAACAGCCCGTGGCCCGAAACTACCACGAGTGCCCGACCTGCATGCGCAGCTGCGAGCATGCAACTTGTTTGTTCCGGACAAATTCTGCGCCATCTATGAAGAAAAGGGTACAAATAAATAGCGGTTGAATCCCCCTTAAGGCTGCGGTCCCATGGCAGCCATCTTGAACAAGGCAATAGTTCAACCAATAGATGGCGACACGCACCCGTGGGGTGGCCGAAATATTGGTTCACGGTGGGATGGCTCGAGCACCATCACGTTCCCCTGGTGGCCTTGCTCGCGCCGCTGCCAGCTGTGCTCAGCTGGCTCAATTCGCAACCTTCATCGATGGTGGTACCGCGGTGTGAGAATCGCGTTCCCTAGCTCCTGGATGATCGACTTCACAATAAAGGTGCTTGCCTACACCTTCGTGACGTGAAAAAATAAAGTAAGGCTCTAATATTGCTCGTATAAAGCAAAACTGGAATGACTTACGCGTCGCAGACCCGCTTCGTACTGCTGTTCTACGACGATCATCCAGATGACAGCCATTTTGATAGGCGCCAGCGCGCCCCCTATAGGCCGTGAAAGTTTCGAATAGCGTGGCCCAGCAAACTCACCTATGCGAGAATGTCAGGCTCATATATGGACATGCGGTTCGGCGGTTGCGACGGGCTTTCGCAATAAATCTTACCAAGAAGGAATCAATTGTTGATTGACGTGTCAATATTTTGTCAATGAAAAATTCTTCTCCAGGAATGCACGCTCAGTAGACACAATCTTCCAAGACACCAGTGGAAGCCGACGTCTATACTTCGTTTCAGCTTGGGTCCAGACGCAGCCGATGCTACAGGCGCGAGCTCCGGGCTTCCAGCGTCCCTGCCAAGCACGCGCGCTCGTGCAGTACAGGCACTGCTTAGGGCCACACGCTCGTGCTTGTAGCATCGGCTGCGTCTGGACCCAAGCTGAAACGAAGTATAGTATACTGCGTCGCGATTTACGGTATTTACCTCGCCATTCTAATGACGACTTAAACGTGACGTAACGAAATATTTTGTTTCACGGTATCCGGAAGATGCTGTAATGGTTGTTACATTATAGTTCCCAGAAAACAAGCGCCGTTGCAATATTTTCGGAAGTGCCGACGCACATTATGTCGTAAGTACAGCTTAGGAGGGATATAATGAAAAACATCAGTATAAATAGAAGATTTTATTAGCCATGAAGCAGTCTTGTACACGTTACTAAAAAAAGTAATCGATTACAATTACTATTACTCTTGGCTAAAAAGTATTCGATTAGATTACTTGATTACTCGACGGCAAAAGTAATTGGACATTACTTAAAGAAGTAATCGTTACTTTTCCGATTACTTTATTGTGTGAAGACACATCTTTAGCGCTCATAACAATAAACTACTTCCAACCTATATTTCACATTTGCACAAGTATTGAAGAAGAAAAACTGGCTCCCTCTTCGTGGTCGTTGCACCTTCACAATGCGGACACAAGCATAGAATTCGTTTGAAGACCTTTAATGATTTGGGCGTTCGCCAGTGTGTGTGTGTGTGTGGGGGGGGGGGAGCGGAGGGGTTCTAGATCTTGTTAAGCTTGAGCAAGGGTTGTCGCTCAAAGTTTGCGTCGCTCATTTTATTATTCACATGTGGATGAGCTCGCAGCTCCAGGATTTGAAACAGATCATGTCATCATGTGTAGTATCCATTAGCGGAAGAGATCGCCCCGACCACTTGTCAACTCGAAACATTGCTTGTCACAAAGACCACGTAGGGGAAATGGGGAAATATTTCAACTGGCTTTGTTATATTTTGCATCCGCTTTAGGCATTCTTCGGTTCTGGTTATGCTACGGGCTGCGAGTAGGTACCCTAAGCAGGATTTTTTTAAATTTCTGTGTGTGTGTGCGTGAGGGGGCTAGTTTGAACGAAGGACTCACAAAGCTACATTCTGCTTCCTCAAACTTCGCCCCGAATGGCCTTTGTCACGCACTGTGGCATCCCTGGAACTTCCCACTCCCAATCCCAGCCCGAAAAAAAAAACAAAAAAAAACGGACATTCCACAGAAACTGTACATAGAAAGAGATTGACCTCGTTTCCTACAGCTCCGCAAAATCTTTCTTTTTTCCGTTCGAAAAAAAAAAAAAGCAAATTTTATTTTTGTCATTTCATAAAAAAAGGCGTGTGCCCGGGAAAGGGGGGGGGGGCGTGGAAAAATAGTAACGGTTACAAGTAATTTTATTACTTCAAAAAGTAATCAGATTACTCTTGTGATTACTGCCTAATAAAAGTAATCAACTGATTACAAAATTACTCCAAAAAGTAATCGATTACAAGTAATTTGATTACTTGTAATGCGTACGGTACAAGTCTGCCATGAAGACACTATGATTGAGCGGCGTTTAGTGACGGCAAGTGATGAGCGTTCGGGAATTTATAAGTTCACATGATTGCTAACTATAGACATGTGGACAATAAAGACCTGTTTTGTCAGGAGATGGGGTTGCGGTGATGACCTGATATCGGACGACTCGTGGCAGACGTACAAGCAAGTTTCGTCTCAGCGGATGGTAAGCGTCAAGTGTCAAGCTCACACGTCGCCACCGACGTTGTTGACGTTTCGAGCACTTACCGCTTTCGACGAAAGTGTTGGCACCTGGGCTAACTTTGCGGAAAGACTCGAAGTTTTCCTCGAGTTCAGCGACATTATGAACAGTAACTGAAAACGATCCACTATTCAGTCGGTGAGTGCATGGCGAAACGTATCCGCATCTGCGGAGTCATGGTCGATACGTACTCTAAGTGGTTGGAAGTTTACACGATGCATGCCACGACGTACAAACGCGTCATTGACGTTCTACTCACTCGTTTCGCTACTTTTGCCCTACCGAAAATACCTTTCTCTGATAACGCGCCGAATCTCGTTTAAAAAAATAAATAAACAAGCTTCTAAAAAAAAAAAACGGCGTAAGGCATTACATTAGTTAACCATACCATCCTGCAACTAACGGGCAAGCAGAACAGATGGTGTGCGAAACGAAGAAAGCCCTCTTGAAGCTTACGGAAGAAGCAGTTCAGTGAAGAATCGCCAAGTTCTTGTTCCGGCACCACATTACTGCCTCATCTTCCACGGGAAATCACCAACCGAAGCAATGTTCGGCGGACGAAGAGCCACACCCTTCGATCTCATGACACTATGGCCTACGAACGAAGATCTAGAGATTCCCAGATCGGGAGTAATGGCAGTTTATTCAATCGGCTAACTCGTTCTTGTTGAGGAATTTCAGGGGACGTCCGGCATTTCCTGTAAAACTTGAGTAGAAAAGGCTCTATGTTGTTTGGCCAGATGGTGTCATCCCTCTGAAGACGTCGGATATCAATGCCATTGAGTGTAAATCAAACGAAATCCCAAAAATATCTTTGTGTATTGCATAACTGCCCTTGTATTTGGTAGTAGAATCTATGGTGGTGATTTTGACCTTTCACACCAGGCTCTTTTTTTATTTGTCGCCTCATACTCTTTTGCGGTTTCAGTAGGCTTCAAGAATCTTTTAGAACGGGGACGCTTCACCTCAACAAGGCCATTTGTTCCAAGCCGTCCATCAAGGCCCGTTTGCTCGAAGCGCTAACCGCGGCTAAAGTTAGCCGCAGTACCTAGGAGAGGGATTTTGAAATCACGTGACTGGTTCGGTAGGGCAACGCCTCCTGTACTGTTTGTGTCCGTGAAAGTACTTTTAAGTGTGTCTGACCTTGTGCGCTGTGAATGCCGTATTACAAGATCGTAAGTGACACTTGTCAAGCCGTGTCCGCGGTGACTGCGTCTACCTGCTTTTTAACTGTGATCTGTTTTGCTGTGTCCATTCACTGCGTGTCTCGCCATTTTGTCGAAGTATTTCTGTGTAAAACATGCATTCCTACAGCAGCAATTGCGTGGCTCAATGTTTTCTCTTATACGTCTACCTCGTGCCATTTCATACCGATTATTTAGCGGTGTAATATTTTGCCCCTGTAATAAAATATTTTTCGAGACCCGTTGCTATGTGCAGCTTTAATTTTAGCTAATAACACACGCGTATGTGACTAAAAGCGCGTTACGACGGTCGATCCATGCGTGTTGCCTCGCTTCGACGCGCGCCCCCGATGGCCTTCCTTCGCGACGTCACGAGAAGAGCGCTACGGCCTTGTCTTCTAGGAGGTGTTGCCGCGAGGGGCGCTGCCAACTGACCCTATCGCTCGCGGCCGCGAGAGTGCGGGAGATTTGACGTCTGCTATTGTGATACCACTAGGGGTGTGTGACTAGTGCTTCAAATCGAATCAGCGCAGTGTCGTTCCTGGCGTTAACAGCGCAAAGAGAGTGCGAAGTGTATGAATGACGTGGTGCTGTAAAGGCGGAACAGTGCACCCGCAAATCAGTTACTCCAGTCCACGCACGCAAAAAAAAAAAAAGACAAACTTACGCAGCGCTGGCTCACTCTTTGGTATATTTACACTTTCATCTTCGTCTTCTTCTGGTATTATGGGCTAGGGCCATGGAGAATAATCGGGTCTTTTTCTTCAATAGGATGCTAAACCGTAAACCAAAAACTCAAACTAAAACTAATGTTAAAATAAATAAAATTAGCACTCAGTTGCGAGCGGCCGGCCGCGCCAGTTGCGCCGAGATGGCCGAGCGCCCAGCAAGAGTTGCTGATGATGATGTTGTTGCTCGCGCCTAGCCAAAAAAAAAAAAAAATAGGGTCGGAGGCGAGCGCCACCTCGTGGCGTTTGGCTACAATACGATGGCAGACCGGCCGCAATGGGAGAGCGAGCCACCTGACAGCAGAGTGTCGAACCGACATTTTTATCGGTTCGGTTTCGGTTCGGGTTCACGGAGTTTGGTTCAGCTCCAGTTCAGTTCCGGGAGCGAAAAATAACGGTTTGAACCGGTTTGGACCGGTTCGAACCGGTTTGAACCGCTAAACTGAGAACATAATTCCGGCGTTCGTTTGGCAATAGGCACTTTTCCAAGAGTGAAAGTAGTGACTATATAGCTTTTTATCATTTGTTGAATCCACTTTTTCTTTTGCTTTTCAGGTACCAAAAATAAATTGCGTTGTTTAATTTCGATGAAACAGTAAATGAACAGCTATATTAACATATATGACTCAACATCTATTTCTTTTTACCTCAGTCGCACATATTTTACCTGAATCTAAAGGTTATCAGTCTGGTCGGTCGGCTGAAATGCGCGTGATTAGTAAACCTTTGCGTTGTCAATATTAAAAGTCAAGTCCTACTGTGCTCTTGTACTGAGAAATTAGTTAGTGCATACAATCATGAAATGGGCACGTTCTCGCCATATATATTTTGAAATATAGATTATGAACTACGTTTCACAATATATATGATGACGATGCAACTGAGCTTAAATCAATAATATTTTCAAAATGTCAGGAGAGTTTTAGGACAAACCCTTTCAGTCTACCTTTTATAGAAACTCTAAGCGGCAAGCACAATGCTTGCTTTCCTGATTAATATTGTTTAAACTTAGCGCCGTGATGCAGGCGAATAATAATTCAGAAAAGAGTGACCTTCGTATTCAGTTCGCATATGACCTAAAATAGAGCGCATTGAAGTGCGCCTTTTCGACATAGCTTGGCTTTTGATGTTTGTTCTTGACAAGATGCCGGTCAATTCAATTTGTAAATAAGCATCACCCTTGCTAATTGGTGATTTCTTCTTAAATGCAACAATAGTGGTATTTCATAGTCTACTCGACGTTACAGCTACTTAATTGGTCACTTTCTGACGTGCGCAATCGTCATAGTTCTGCCACGCGCCACAGTCTATGCACTTTGTTTTCATCCAACCCACAGACACATAAAATCGTTGTTCATCAAATAAAGAAAGCAACGGATGTTAAATGTTTGAGAAGTTGAACATGAGTGAGGAACACAAGTTATTTAAATCAGCTTCAAAAAAAAAATAATATATATATATATAAAAATGCCTAAGTTTTCTCCAAATCACTTATACACGTGCCTCTCGAGGATAAAAGCGCCGGAAAAAATTTGCAGAGCATATTTCCGATAAATTGTAGGTGCATTAACTCATGATGTATATCTTTATGGTGATAGGCCGTTTATTTATGCTGTCAAGTCTTCAGGTATAAGAAAATGTTTGTTATTGTCATCAATAAATTTGACTCTATGAAGTCCACATAACCGCTTCAGACCGGCACGGGAGGATGATACTCGAGATTACGCCATCTGTTGAGTCTGCGGAATGTGCTTTTTGTTCGCTGTTTGATAGTGTGAAACAACAGGTCGCGGGGTATGCCGAAAAGGACTGTGTGCTCGCGTTACAGATTAATGCAAACGCACGAAATGTGCGAGAGAGGGCTAATAAATTATATTCTTCTAAAAATGCCATACACGACGCCTTACTGCAAAAGAACTATATATGGATGCATGTTTTAAACGTAAACACGTTTGACGGAACTCCGTCTGGTTCGGTCAAAAAGTTGAGAAATACAGACCTACACAAACCAAGTCCTAAACATTTAGTGGCCCGACGTTTCAATAGGTCGACAGCCAGCTAACCATTGCCGTTTGTCAACGTACTAGGGCACTTGAAGAAGAAAACGTGAGTAGAGCAAACGACACACCGTAAATAGAATAGAAGCTGCTGCTTTCCAAATGCTAATAGTCGCCCTTGATAACAAAACAAAAAAACGGTTTTGAAACGTCGGATTTTTTACTCTTCAGGACTTGGTTGGTTATGGTGCGTATTTCTCTAGAAGAGATGCGTGTAATGATCTTCCTGATTACACATACATATCGCAAAGAACAGACAATATATATAAACTTGGACGTATAAAACAACAAGGACGAGGACGGAAACAGGACAGATTTCATTTAGCAACAACATAGAATGCTAAAAAGATCGTAGAATGCGAAGAAAGAAAGGTTTATTCAATTCCACTAAGCTGTGGCAGTCAGTACATTGGACAGGCTGGGAGATGCTTCAACCATCTACTCAGAGAACACAACCTGGAAGCTTCAAAGGCTTCAAATCAGTCGTATCACCCAATTGTTGTTCACAGCCGCACGTGCGATGACTGTACTCCTCATTTCTCTGATACCAGAATACTGGGTGGGCACAACAACAGGTTTGGGAGAGAAATCATTGAATCATTTGCCATGGGGATTGTAAACAACAACATTTCTGCACCTTCATTCTCATTGACAAAGACAGAGGTCGAATTCCTAACACCAGAGATAACTAGATTACTGACACCTCGTCGGGACGCTACAGCTTTTTAAACTTTTATATTTATATTACATTTCCCTTTTGGGACTGTAAACAACAATAATGCTGCACCTTCATTATCACTGACAATGACAAAGGTCGAATTCTAAGTAATCAGACAAATAGATTAGTGATACCTCGTCGTGACGCCAGCGCTTTTCAAACTTTTATATTTAGTGTATTCCATTTCCTTTATAAATATTATCTCCTTTCCCTCTTTGAGAACGTTGAGACCTTTTGGGGGGGGGGGGGGCGGTTTTTCGTTGTGCCATTCTATGTTGTTGCTAAATGAAAGATGTCCTGTTCCCGTCCTCGTCCTTGCTGTTTTATACTTTCAAGTTTATATCCATTAACCAACACGCTCGTTTTCAATTGTAACAGACAATATAATTCTAATTTAAATCACATTAGGACATCGGATTGCACGAACTCGAAACTTCGCAGAATACTGTCTTGGGAGGCTAAAGTGCTATTTTGTATTACGGGCACTTGTTTTGTGGCCTGATTTTACAACTCCCTGCTTTATCAGTCATGCGCGCTCTAACATTTTATGAGGCTGCAGCATATCATCGCGAGGCGGCTATATATGCTGCTCAACTTTACAATTTGGACATCCCCTTTTGCTATACTTTGTTTCAGCTAAAGGGGCATTGCAAAGGACGAAGAAAACCAAATGCTGCTTCGAGCGGCGTGCCTAGCAGTGTCAAACATCAGCGTTCAGTGACAACATTGGTATAGAAAGTCGGATAGTGATGACATAGAATTCTAGAGGTAGAACTGGCTAAATAGGCACAAAGTACCCCTTTTGATCCTTTCGAGCACGTGACTCTCACTCGTATATTTGCTTGGAACACCCGTAAATTGGTGGGGCGCTCATCTTCATAACTGGATGTTGATTTCAATACGTAGGAAGATCGCGCATGGTTGTTTCACGCTCTTGTCGTTTAGGTTCTCTGTTGGCTCAGACCAATAACGTCATCTACAAAATAAAATGTTCTCAAAATTTTCAACCTCTTTCAGCTATTATGTTCAAAATACGCCAGAGTTCTTGTTTATTTTATGTTTAATGTGTTGCTAGAGTCCTAGCCACTAATTGGGGCGGAAGCAATGAATTAAAAAATGGCCAGAAACGCTGTGCATGGCTCCTTCAAGTCCAGATGCCACCTATGCTACAAACAAACACTAAGATTTCGGCTAGGTACAAAGATAAAGTGTCGCGAGAATTACACGAGGCATATGAAATTAGGACCAGGGAGCAGAAATGTATGTGACACGTTTTTATCTTTATCTACAAATGTGTTTGAATTCTTGAAACGCGGCTGAGCAGATAGGGTAAACAGGGTTTTTGTGGCTATATAACATGTGAAGTTTCAATAAACTGCAGTTGAGAGTGCGCCTTGTCCTGTTTCCCTTCGTCTGTGTCCCTGTATTTTTTCGTCGCTTTTTGTTTGCAATGAGCCAACTAGCCCAAATCTCCACTTTAGTATGCTACAAGCACGAGCCTCTGGTCCCGACCACTTGCACTGCAGGAGCGCGCGTGCTTTGACGCTGAAAGCCCGGAGCTCCCTTTTAGTTTCTGATATGGTCACGCTTAGAGTGAAAAGAAGTATTGGGTTGAGAACATCACATTTTAACAGAAAACTGAACTGTTTAACATGAAAAAGATGGTCAAAGTGCAGGCGAGCTGGTGTAGATCATACATAGTGGAACCTGAGACTGAGGTATGCAAGGAAAACTTCGAGGACGAGAAAAGAGGACTAGACACTGTCTCACACTGTCTGAAAAGAGGACTAGACACTGTCTGAAAAGAGGACTAGACAGTGTCTAGTCCTCTTTTCTCGTCCTCGGAGTTTTCCTTGCATACCTCAGTCTCAGGTTCCACTATGTATGTTTAACATGGTTTGCACGTGACATCATCGCACTATATGCGAGTGATCAGAGATTTCTTTTTGCTGAGAAAATAAAATCCCGAGGTGCAAAATGCACACTGCAGAAGGTTCGCGCTCTGTGCAACCCGTGTATTCAATCCAGAACGTTTCAGGCATCTCCCAAGACAGATTCCTCGATTTGAATGCCTTCTACCTGCAATCCACGTTCGTCACTTGGGATGGAAATACATACTTGCAAAGACAAGGGGTTTGCATAGGGCCTTGTATTGCACCTGTAGCTCAGTGACATTTACCTTGCGCACCATGACAGACAGCTGCAAAGAAGCTTAGACTCCCCGGAAGTCGTTAACATCTTTCGGTACATAGACGATTACATCATCTTCCTTGACGTCGACAGAAGCAAGTTTCCCACCACGATGGCCAAAGTTCTGTCAACTTTCGAAGAGTGCATGAATCCGTTGAAGATCACGCACGAGCTTCCCGTTGAAAAGTCCATTAGATTCCTGGATTTACGTATATTTTTATTGACCTTTCACGTATGCTGGTTGTACGAGCCACGAGGAAACAAGCCGCTCCTTAACTTCAATTCGGCACACTCCAAGTTGGTGAAGAGGGCATCGTCAAACTTTGCCTTAAAAACTCACTTACAAAATCGTGCAAACATCAGATAAAAACAAGCTTCACTGCACAAATTTGTCGCCTGTCATCAGCAGGATATCCCACATCCTTATTAACATCAGTGGCGGAGAACCTTCTCAAAGAACAGAGAAAAGACGTCATCAGACAAAAACCAAGAGACAGGTCAACTAGACCCATTGTTGTGCCTTACATCCACAACGTCTCCCATGGTCTTAAGAAAGTGGCAAACAGGGTCAACATCGACGTCATCTTCTCTGCTCCAAACAAGCTTTCCAGCTTATGCAAAAAAGTGAACAATCCTCCCCAACATCCAGCGAGCTGCACAAAGAAACACCGGACCAGTTTCGTTCCCTGCACAGAAGGAGTAGTGTATTCCTTTCCCCTCTCCTGTGGGAAACGATATATCGGCCAGACTGGGAGATGTCTAAACGATCGACTCCGGGAACACAGTAACAACATAAGTAGAGCCAACTCAGGACATTTAGGCCTACATTGCCGTGATTGCGGATGTGCGGCACATCTAGACAGGTGCACAGTGCTGGGCAGAAGCGGTAGCCAACTGACTAGAGAAATAGTGGAAGCAGAAAATATGGCCAGGGATAACGACAATTGTGTAAGCACTCCATCGCTCACTTTATCAGAAAAAGAATTGATTTTTCTTAGTAGCTTATCTTGTTAGCTCACATGAGTGTCAGAAGAAAAAGAAGCCAACTGTCATGAATATATCGAAAAGGCGTAAAAGAAAAAGAAGTGCTAAAATATATTGAGTTGTGAGTCAGCGCTGTGTGAGTGTCTTGTCTGATGTGAATGTATCCCTAAGTGTGATTGTTTTGTGACCTGTGGTGACGTGTGTTTGTGTGGATTCCATACTTGCGCTGTTAATTTCGAGACATGGAAAACCAACTCGCCCAAGCCGCCGTTTTGTCCAAAAATTATTCTTGTTTGGTGCAGCGTCGTGAGGAACGGCGCGAGCGTCTGCCACACCGAAAACGCGCTTTCTGGCAGGGGTGATTTCGCTAACGAGGTAGTTTTGCAGGATCACGCCGTCTGCTCTGTGCCGAAGATGCTGAGCAGAGGAACCTTTACGACACAGAGAAGTTTTCAACCCCCCCCCCTTCCTTTTTTCATTTGACGATGCTCCTCAAGAAAATACTTTTTATTTCTGGGGGACTCCCGTCTTTGCCTGGGGGTACAAATTCGACAATTATATTACTGTCATTAGTTTTGCAGTAATTCTCCATTTCTTTTATTTTGGCATCCAAAAACTGTGAAGTTTAAACAAAACTGCGAGAATTTGAGCGGCTGCCGACTTCGGCTCTCTGTCAAAAGCCACTAGAGTCTTTCTCATCAGGTATCCCTGCCGTACATACTTGTAGTTCTATTTATCGTCAGATTAATAAGCCATATTGAGTTTTTTCAATGCTTCTATTCTCGGGGACAATTTCTCAGACAGTTCAGCAACAACGAAAACATGTTTGAGTGCCTCAATGATCTGTACATGTACAATAGCTCATGTAACAATTTTGGCACTTTCAGTAAATACTGCTAAGATGTAATCCCTGACGTTGATATCTTGCAAAAACACCCATTAATTTTCCTCTCTGCTAAATGGCAGACGCAGAAAAAATAAAAAAGGAACAGCTTTCCATCCTCAACTCGCTATTAGAACAGGCGGCAATGTGATCTGACACTAATTGTATGCCGCCAGTGTTCATCATAGTCGTGCGCTGGGGCTGGCAAAGAATAAAACATTGGTTGAGATTTAGGCTTTATTAGAGTTCGGCTATTCTAATCTTCGATTGAACACGAGCCAACACGAATGTCTGGCGAAGCTGATTGTGAAGAACCCGAGCACTCGGCTCAGGCTCATGACAACCGAGTACGTCACGGTGTCGCACGACTCGCGGTGAAAACTCGTGAGGGCTAATGCCCCTGAATAAAAGAGGTAGTGACATAATTTCCTTCCTCCTTGGACGCGCACACCTTTTATCTTTATGTTTTGCTTTTTTACACCCGCGCGTCGACTGTAGCGCCGCCTTGTTTGGCCCGAGATAGCAGACGGCCTTCCTATACTTGAGTCAGATGCAGTCAAAGGCTGAAATACACGCTTTAATACATACACACAGGCTAAAAGCGCACTGTCACGGTCTATCAGCATCGAAGGATGGGCTCAAGGAAAGACGATGAATGCCGTGACGTTGCACAGTTGGTGTTGTTTGATTGGCGACATGAGCTCATAGCATGCACTGCACTCCTACAGCATTGGCATTCCTTCTCCCTCCTCCTCTGACGCGCACACCTTTTATCTTTATGCTTTGCTTTTCTACACCCTCGCGACGACGGTAGCGCCGCCTGGTTTGGCCCAAGATAGCTGGCGTCATTCTTCAAAGAATGTCGCTACTTTTCTGTATAAATGGGCTTTAGTGATGGCATGTGACGTCACGGTGTTAACAACGCTAATACATCTATATTCCGTTGCAACTCAAGAAGCTAGGGCGAGGGAAAAGAAGGCCGGGGAGGAAGAAGCAGACGGAACGTTGGAGAAGAGAGTGGGAAATTGACGTTCTAAATTTAACTCGACTTGGACGCGGTGAGTAATCTACGCCACGGGGCCATGTGACGTGACGTTATTTGACAGCATGTTTTGAAACCATGACGTCATGTGGCACACGATTAATCGTAGTGTCAATACAAAAGCGCCTCGAAAACCCACAATTTCTTATACATGGCAATTCGGTTTATGACAATTTGATCACTACATAGAAATGCAGCTGCCAATTTTTACTTCTCCAACACTCATTTCGTAATAAAAAAAATACTGTGAACCGTTTTGAACCGGTTACCGTTATAATTTTCCGGTTCAGTTCCGGTTCTGTTCCAAGATGGCGGCGAAGATTCCGGTTCGGTTCAGTTCCGGTTCGGCTAAAAATAACGGTTCTGTTCCGTTTTCGGTTCGGTTAGGTTTCGGTTCGACACTCTGCCTGACAGGCATCTTATACAGCAGGAGGCGTTGGTAGGGATGCGTGGAAACATGGCGGTGCCCCGGTGAGTGAGCGCTGCTCGCTTTGGAACTAATATGTCGTTGTAGCTGCAATATCGGGCGCGTTAGTCAGCAACGAATGGTGCAGGAGGCTTTCGCTTTGCCTTACCCTACTTAACTCGCAAAGCATGAGCAATGACATCGCCGCATTTTCCAGATAGTCTTAGCTCTGGTGACCCACGAGGAGAGCCTCCTTTTGCTCATGGCACACGTCTTGCGACACCATGGCTCCAAAGAGGCAACGGAGAGCCTGCTGAAATTGCTACAGTACCATCTTCCAGAAGGCAGCCAACTACCTGCGACAAAGTATCTCTTTGAGAAGTATTTCACAAAACAAGAGCAGCCCCTCACTACTCACTTCTATTGCCCTACATGTACTAGCTACATTGGAGTCGGAGAAACCGATAAGCTAGATTGTGTGTGTGGTGCCGAGCACTCGGCAAAGGTCCTGTTGCGTGGAGGCTCATACTTTCTGAGCTTAGACTGGAAAGCTGAGCTCTGCAACCTCCTTGCCAACAAAGGCCCCTTGCCTGAGAAGCCCGGCCTGATGTTTGATGTCAGTGACATCACTCAGAGCCCTGCTTATAATCAGCTGCCGCTGGGCTCTGATGATGTCACGCTGACATGGAACACTGACGGGGTGCCAATTTTTAAATCTTCAGCTTACAGTGTATGGCCACTAGAACTGATGGTGAATGAACTCCCGTTTAAAGAAAGAATGAATAACATTCTCCTGGCAGGTCTCTGGTTTGGGCCAAACAAGCCAAACATGCAGTGCTTCTTGGTGCCATTTGTTCAAGAAATGAATGACCTTAGCACCAATGGTTTTAGTTGGCTTGACAGCGATGGTGTTAGCCATTTGACCAAGGCCTATCCCGGTCCGTGCACTGTGGATACTGTGGCAAGGTGTATGTTACACAACCAAACGCAATTTAATGGGGAGTATGGGTGTCCTTGGTGCTTCCACCCAGGCCACGTCATTCCGCAAGGAAGAGGCCATGCTCGTGTGTACGAGGTGAGGAAGCTCAGAAAAAGAACGGATAAGGACTTTGAGAAAGATGCAAAGTCGATGTCACATGGTGTGCTCGGGACCACGGTGTTGTCGCTAATGCTATATTTTAGCATTACCAACAACACCGTGGTCGACTACATGCATGCAGTCTGTCTGGGTGTGGTTAGGGCCACCACGAACCTTTGGTTCAAAGGTGCACACTCGCGTAAGAGCTATCACCTGGGAAAAAAGCTGTCGGTGATCGATGCTCGTCTCAAGAATGTGACCCCACCCTACGAGTTCTCGCGCCTGCCACGTTCACTGAGCCAGCGTAAGTTCTGGAAGGCCACAGAATGGAGGGCGTGGCTTCTCTACTACTCGCCATTTGTTCTGAATGGCCTGCTGCCTGCACAATACTTTCGAAACTGGTGTAGGCTTAGTAGCATAATGCATGCACTCCTGGCTGATGTAGTGGCGCTTGATAGGCTCGCCACTATTGAAGCTGAGGTTTTATTGTTCGTTAAAGAGTACCAGAACCTGTATGGAATCACGCAAATGACGTACAACATGCACTTGATTTTACATCTGTGTGACAGCGTGCGACAGTGGGGTCCATTGTGGGGCTTTTCTTCGTTTCCATTTGAAAACATGAACGGTATCATAAAAAAGAGTTTCCACGGAACCCAACATGTGCCCCAGCAAATCTGCAGAAAGCTACTGCTTTGTCAGTTCTTGCCTTCCTTAGCGAACTCGCATAGTGCTTTCGTTGGCAAACCAGAAATTTTTCAAGTTTTCGAAAACCTCACTCGAGGTTACAAGAGACTTTTAATGTTCAAAATCATGTCGGTGCAGTCACCATTGGGACTGGGTCGCGAAAGCTTGTGTCTGTGGAGGTGGACTGCATCAGGAGCATGGGCATGTCCATATGTACGGTTATGAAGTACAAGAAAGTGCTGATTCAGGGAACAAGCTACATTGCCCACTCCTTGAATAAGTGCAGCCGTATAAACTCTGTTGTTTATCTTGATGATGGCTCATTTGGCATCATTGAATGTGTGCTAGTCATGTGTGGTGTGTGTACGTCAAGCTGCGACTGTAAAAGGACCGTGTATTTTTCCTGCGGAATGTGAAAGCCAGAGTAGTCAAGTTTAGCCCTACGTTTGCACGCATGCACATGCTGGATACCGAGTTTCATTACCGAATCGTAGACATTCAGTGTGTAAGTCACAAGTGTGTCGCATTTGTTGTGCACGGCCAGATGTATGCTTCACCTCTGTACAAGAACATTGATTATTGAACTAGTTTAGTGCATTTTTTGTACAGGTGCCATTTCTAACGTAGTTTTTGTCACTACAGTCGCCGACCGATTATTCAAACTTCACAGGGACCGAAAAAACGTCCGAATAATGGAGCAGCCCGAAAAATCAGGAGATTGAAAAACTTGCCTTTATTACTTCCAAGTGGGCTTAAAAAAGTCGTAAATAGTGCCTTGCTTCAGGTTACGCCTGCATGCTTTGTTTTAGGTTACGCCCCCGTTTGCGTTTGGCAACTTTCTGTTAGCTTGAGAATCGCTGCCTTCTTTTCTAGCGTTATGGTTGAGTACTTTCTGTGCTTAACGACTCATCGCGGCGGCAGAAGAACAGATGGGGCCATGACGTCCAAGCCAGCATTGTTCGAACGAGATCAGAGGCGCAAATGCACGAGCGCAAAATGGCGACTGGCGACGCGAAAGTGGGGTGGAGGCGCGAAGGGATGGAAGGGAACAAAGCAAAATGATAATGATGATGATGATGACGTGCAGCTAAATGGAAAAAAAGGGCTAGCTTAGCGTCACCTAGCGATAGGACTCAGGAGTACTCGAGTAGCGCTGCCAAACCAAGCCAATCCATTTGCAGGGAACATAGAATTCAAAATGGCCGCTTCCCGGTGGTGTTTCCCGCTGATCGCTTGAGGCGATTTTGTATGAATAATCGAACTTTCGGACTTCAAGCTGTCCGAAACGTTGGTCGTGAATATGTACTATTTCTATGGGGTAAGTCACGGTTCCTCCTTTAGGTCCGAAATATTGAACAAGTCCGAGTTATCGGAGTCCGAAAAAACGGTCGGCGACTGAATACTTATTTTCACATTAAGATCTAAGAATCGCAATAGAAAAAGCTTGATTTCTTATGGAGCATTACTAACTTAAATGGGTAATTGAGATGTTCGTACTGTATTTTCAGGACTATAGTCATCCAACTACACATGTTTAAATGTTGGTATTTCACGCTGTGTGGAATATGCACATACAATGAGGAAAACTTAGTGCCTGTCATACTGGCACTGTGTTTCTCTCGTCATCAATGTCTTTGTGGATGACTGGCGACAAGCACGTTGCCTCAAAGAGAACTTGTGGGTCTGGCTTTGGTTGGCCATGCTTTGGTTGTTAAAAAGTTTGAGCAGAATAATAACTGGCAACGGTCTTTCTTCGTCCGCGGTCGTGATGCCTCAACGAGCGAACTAAGGACTAGGTCTGAATTATCTAGGGGTAAACATCGTTTAGCCGAAATTGGGCCCTGCGTAATACACATTCAGTGCATACTATAAAAGGGAAAAAATATTTTAGCTTCTATTGACCCTTGCTGACTTTACACCGGGCAGGAACCTTAGTCCGTAAAATACAGTATGTTCATTCAAGATCAGTTCTTTTCTCAAACTACACATTTCATATGTGAAAAGCTTTGTTTTTCTATTAGAAATTTGCTTTTCTTTTTGTTAAGGGGAAATAAGTATAGCTTGCCTTGACTACCTGCATATCAGTACATGTCATTCTTTACATCTTGGCTTGCTTTCATTGTTGAGATTTTTTCTCACTGCACTTTATATTTGCTTAGGGAAGTGGTTTCATATAGTGTGCTATTTAAAATTCACATCTCATTATACATATACGAGGGGCGTTCATAAAGTTTGTATTATCGGCACAAAAAAATAACAAAAACGAAACAACACAGGCATCAACAGGAGCGCGCGTCCCTCTAGTTTCCGCACAGTATAACCATCGCATGCTATAGTAGCTCGCAACGCCGCCAGGGAGTCGAAACGAAAATGGCACCGCCCGTCGGTGCCAAGCACATGCAGTGATCCTTTTTTGTTTTTGTTTTTCGTTTGAAGGGAAGCAATGCCAAGGATATTCATTCCAATTTGGAAGCGTTGTTCGGGGACAACGCCCCAGTTTATGACACTTTGGTTAAATGGCACAGACGCTTGTAGTGTGGCCAAATAAGAGGAAAGCCTTTCAAGCACGGTGAACAAGTGATTGCTGAAGTGGAGCGATTCCTGAACACTCAAGGCGAGGAGTTCTATAACAATGGCCCCCGGCATATGGTGCATCGCTGGAAAAAGTGGGTAACTTTTGGTGGCGAACACGTAGAGAAAGTCTCAACTCCTACTCGAGTTTGATTGCTGAATCTATATTCCTTCGTGACAATAATGACGAACTTTATGAACGCCCTTCGTATATATATATATATTCATTTGGGATCCTGGTTCAGTATAAAATTTATTTTCAGTAACATCTAAAAAATCCGCATACAGTTACATTTGTCCTAGTTGTTTAGGTGATGTCTGAACAACATCTTTTACATCATTTCTTTGTGACTTGGGTAAGTTTGTGTATTTAACAGATAAATCAGTTGTGGTTTAGAGAAATAGTATGTGTATGCTATAAATTTAATATCATTCTGTTAATTCATCTGCTACCACAAAGAGAAACAGCTTCTGTGACTGACTGGATTTGTGTGGTGGAGTGTCTGTATGTTGAGTATCTGTGTTTGATCTAACTTAATTTTATCCTTCTAAGGTGCTTGTTTTTGCAGCATTTTCCTGCTCACCATTAATCCTTATCTTTCATTGTGTGTTTTAAGGAAAGAGAAAGGTTGTGCAATTTTATATTGGTAAAATCTGATAGCTTATGCATAGGACTAAGTGTTTTTTATATATATATATTTTCGTGTGGATTGGTGTAAAAATATGTTCAATAAAATCAGGAAACAATGACAGCATCAAGCCTTCTGAGTATCATTACATGCAGTAGCTAAATCTGCCCTGGTTCCAGGATAGGCCATACTTGTCACACTACCTTTCTTATGACCTTGTTTGTTGTGATGAAAAAAAAACCCCACTAAGTGTACATTGCAAAGTTTATTTTATAATTATTTAACCTGCTTCTATTGGGAGAACCAGCTTATCTCTTAAAATAGTCGGTAGGAGACTAAAACAAATCTGATGCTTGAGGGTCTATATTCCTCAAACGGTATATGGGTTTATATAGACAACTAAAGTGTCGCTAAAGGTCTGTCTCAAGATATTTTACCACTAGCTTTTATATGCTTGAGGGCTTATAGCTTTGGTGGTGTAGGGTTTACTATGGGTAACCAAAGCAGCTTTAATCGAGAGTATCTATAGCTTCAGTGATTATAAAAACTGAACCAGTGTTTATGTTTGGATAATTGACGGCTGTAATTATACTCACAATTTGTGTCAGTCTGTGAGCATAACATAGGCGCAAGAACGAATTTTGCGCGCCAGTTTTGACATTTTTGTAAAAATCGTTTAGACTTAATTTTAAACACCTTGTATAGCCATCTACAGCAAATAGAATTGGCACGGGTCTATAGCTTTGGGGATGTACACTTTTCTATAGCTGTCTACAGGAAATTAGTAGTCATGGTTCTATAGCATTGGGAATGTACAGACTTCTATAGCCAGCTGCAGAAAGCTGAATGGTTGCTGGTCTATAGCATCAAAGTTCTACACATCTTTGTAGCCGGCTACAGAAAATTTAATGGCTGCAGTTCTAAAGCTTTCAGGTTGTACAGTTGTCTATAGCTGGCTACAGAACATTTAATGGCTGCGTGTCTAAAGCTTCGAGGTTGTACATTTGTCTATAGCTGGCTACAGAACATTTAATGGCCTCGGGTCTATAGCTTCAGGTATATACAAAGTTTTATAGCCGCCTAAAGAAAATTTAATGGTCGCAAGTCTTTAGCTTTTGTGACATAGAATTTGCTATAGCGGGCTACAGAAAATTTAATAGCCTCGGAGCTATAGCTTCAGGAATATACAATATTCTATAGCCGCCTAAAGAAAATTTAATGGTGGCAATTCTTTAGCCACCGTGACATAGAATTTGCTATAGCCGGCTATAGCTAGATTTATGGGTTTCTATGGCTGACCATAGAGGACCATAGAGGGTGATAGCTTTCCATAGGATTTTCCATAGACGTCCATAGACCATTTTTGTATGGGTTCAGTAGGGCCAAAAAACTCCATTACTCCTTTTTTTTTGCAATCAGTAACACGTACATTAGTTAGCTTATTAAGCTGTACAACTAGGCTATCAAGCCGCTCGTGAAAGTTGATATGGACGGTTCAACTTCAGTGCACGTCTACGTCGGACAAAAGCTTTGGAATCTATTAAATGCGACAAGGGGTAGAAGAGTAGACGCTTTGTTTCTGCGTGTATTTGAGCGAAAACTCTGAAAATTGTCTTTGTTTGGCCAGCAGGATAAAGCATATCGAGGTTATTTTTTTTCCCATTTTGGTTTGCCGTGGCTGCAGGAAATCAATTTCAAAGTACCGCTCAAGTCCCTTCTTCCCGCAGCGTTACGTTATAAATGAAGTTTTCGGAATCTGCTCCTTCGCCTATCTTTGGCGCCTGTCCAAGCTATGCGTAGGCACTCTTGCTATCTTCACAAAGGTGGGAAAAAGACGTCACCACTGGTGTCAGTGCGGGGGAACACACCTGGCAAGCTCGGAATTGCACGCGCTGCCCACACGAGGGACACGCGCTTGAAGGCGCCGAAAGTTCCTTTTATGACGCAATGACTGGTGGGAGGTTTTTCGTGTTTTCTTGCGTTTAGTTACATCTTCGGGGAAACGAACGTGATATTCAAATTTACAGGACAAAAATATTCATGAGTTGACTTACATCTGTATTTTTGTTTTTAGTTTTGAAGAACCTCCTCAGCTTCCCTGTAACGTACTTTTAGTAAACTAGAATTATACCTTATGGTGCAACCCCACCATACATGACGCTTTGGTGCTTTTTGACGGCTTATAACTTTGTTTCTATGTATTTTACAATGATAAAGTTAATGTCAAATTTAAAAAGCACCTTTTCAGCAATACTTCAATGTCTCTATATCACAATTATGTTTAGTGGTCAGTTTTATATTTAGCTGTTACTAGACCACAGTCTCTAATATAGAAAAAAATATTTCTCGACTTGCAACGTCCAATCGTCCACGATATTTTGCGTGAGCGTTCGGTTAGATATAATGAATTAAAAAAGTAAGCAATAGATTGTACACATAATGTATATTTTAAAATAAAAATAAAGTTTAATATTCTATTTTTTTATGGTGCTATAAAAACGGAATCACGTCATATTGATACATTACATGTTAAGAATCATATTACACCTCGAACTTTTCCCATTCAGTTACGGCAAATTGCAGTTTCTTAATATAAAATACAGATGGCGACACGTGTTCAAGAATAACTTGATGTGCATTTTCCGTCGTGTCCCGCTGGGAACGCCACGTGAAAGACAGAAAGAACGCCAGATGTCAGGGTGTCAGACGTCTGGATGCCCGCAGTGAGCGAGCCAGAGATGTCAGAACAACACGCGCGAGGCTGCGGGTGCACCAGAGCTGCTTTTGCGCGCGTTCCACTGTGCGTTGATACACATGCCTGACGCAATCCAAATGAAATGGGCGCCATGAAAGGGATTCCGCCACATATTCGAAAACATTTGAATGTTTTATCACTTGCAAAAATCATTTTCGCAATCAAAATACGCGTGTCGGAATGGTTGGACTATATTTCGTATCAAACCACCTCGGTGGCTCTTAAGTGGCAATGAGATTAAAACAAAGCACAAACCATTAAACTTCCTAGTGTCTCTGAGCCAACGCACTGGCCCATGAATTTATATTTATCTGGTTTAAATATCGGCCGAGACGCCCGCAATCTGACGGAGGCGAATCTGAGATTTCAGTTGCACGTCAAAAGATCTCTAGTTAGTCAAAATAAAGCCACAATATTTTTTTCATTGGGGAGTGTTAAGTGATTTTTGTTGGTTTTGCCTGTTAAACACAAAGATCTGAATATCTGCTTTGCTTTACCTCAGTTCGGAGCGCAGCCAACGTTACGGCCTGATGAAGCCACTGAAGCAGCGCCAAGGACGCGAGGTCACACTCTAAAAAAAAGGATATCACCTTACAGCCTTTTGTCCCATATAATACACCCCAAAGCTTATTTTCGACGTACAGCGCCCTATAGTCGAACAGACTTCCCCAAATTGTACGAAGGGCTTGATAAAGGTGCGATGTAACTTTTTAAATAGATAAATAACGTATCAATGTCCACACAAAGAAAACACTGAGTTTTTGCGGTAGGGCCAAGAAAACCCCTATTATATTTTTTGTATTCAGTAACACGTACATTAGCTATCTATAATAAGTTGTACCACACGGCTATCAAGCCCCTGGTAAAATTGTGGGCCGTCTGTTCGACTGTAGGGCGCTGTACGTCGAATTGAAGTTTTGGGGTGTATTATATGGGACAGAGGGTGTAATAAGACACCCTTTTTTCTGAGAGGTCAATTACTTTGTTCTCTTTCTGTGCCTGTGCGGTCGGGCTAAGCTAGAGCCACTAAATAAGCTAAGCTTCATACTCATCTTGGTGCTTAAAATGATGGTTGTCACTTATGGAAAGCTTTCTCTGAAATCCCAGGACGCGCTTCCGTCTTCCACAAATGTGAAAACAGTTCGCGACAAAGCAAAGCAACATTACGTGAGCTTCCTACCACTGAAACGAATGCTGAGGAAGTCGCACTTTTGTTTCATGACGATTGGCAGTTGCGCTTGATTTGTCCTAACCACCAAAATGGCGGCGCCCACAACAATATTGGGGAAAAGAGTGCTGATACTGTGAGCGCAGCTCATTTGGTTTAGCTCACATTCTAAAGCAAGTACGGTGGGGGATCGTTGGCCGAGTGTGTTGTGGCACCGCAGATCAGAGCGCGTGGAAAAATTCGCAGTACCTGTAGGGACTGAAGCCCCTCGACGTGTTTGAGTTGGTCTTTCAAGTAACGTCAAATGTGCCACGGCAGGAGGGCCGTGTCTCGAGCGGCCCTTTGAGGGAAATGGCGGCGCAGCACTAAAATGACTGGCTCTTGAAAGCGAGCGCCGGCGGAGCACCTGCTCGTGGCACGTGTCTTTGCGTTTCCACAGCAATGGTCGGCGATACTTACAAAAAAAAACGCTTTCATCGAGGGGCTTTAGTAGGGACCCTGGGTTCTGTCGCCCATCTGCATCCTACCGTCGTTTGATCGTGTATCACATATACTGACGGATGCACGTTAAAGACCCCGAGCTATCAGTTGTACTGCACATTTTATAATCCACAACGGATAAAAATGTCGACCTAGGAAACTCCTGCTCTCTATAAAACTAGCGACTAATTTTGAATGCGGCGTTACATTGCATTTTTAATGTGTCTTGGCGTGTTCGTGTTCTTTTTTTTGCTACATTTTTGATTATGCGGCTTTTACTTACGATGAAGCTGACTATAGTTATCGGACTTCTGCAAAAATATTATGTAACAAAGAAAATGGCATGTGAAAGCAAAAGACAAAAAACAACGAGAAAAATAACATAGGCCCACTTAATGAAAAAAAGAGAAATTATAGAATAATGAAAAATAATGAAAAAGAGAAATCATGTGTTTTAAAATGTTTTAGAGCACCAAAAGCTATAAAAGCGAGCTCCATGGTTTGAACGGTGCGCTTGTTCACTGAAAGAGTAGTTCAGGGCAGCATGCTCGCGCTTGTATGTTCCGCTTCGCTCGCACGATAAAACCAAATACTTTACTGGTAATGTATTTCCTGAAACAAGGCTTACCTTCTGCATGTGTGCAGTGGACTCAGTTTTCACATGATTACACACATGTTTATTCTTATTCTTTTCGTTTCCCACTACGATTCAGCTCTTGCTCTTTTGTGTGCTACATGCATTGAGACCGAGTTAACCCAGAAGCATTCTATATCAGAAAATTAAAAAAAAAAAACATGCTACTTGTTACATGTGTTACAATCAACGTTGCTAAAACTCTCGGTTGGGAAACTCGACGTCGAAACCTGGGCCGCTGGCGTCCACCAAGACCGAGCTAAATACGACAACAGCGCCACTTTTTATCATTTGTCTGTACTGTGGTCACCTTGAGCTTTTAGAAAGCATGTTTTTGCGTAAAAACAAACAAAAAACACTCTTTTTGTATGAAATTTATTGGAGTTTAGTACAAAACGATGTGCGTGTGATGTTTCTAAAATTTTTAGTTTGCAAGGTTTTGCGGCACAATTAGTATTGTTTTTATACAACCATGCCTCAGCGGTGCTTTCGGGTAGCGCGTCCCAACCTAGGTGAATTTTAACTTCGGTAGCAAGACGCGGCGCATCCGCTGGGGAGACGGGGGTGGCACCCCTGTAACCTCTTGCACTGTATCTGTTTCGGCGCCAAAATGGCCGATGAAAGCCAAAATAGAAGTAATGTGCGGTTCCTCGAGTGGCCGCAGCGGAAGAAATGGTGGCGTTGTGTGCGCCATTAGCTCGGTTCGGGAGGACAGATCGGGGCCACTCTTTCAGAGCAGTCTCTATGGCAGTTTCCGAACTGAGTGGTTTAGTAACGTTGGCCACAATCCATACAAAATATTCCAAACTTCACATTTCGCGGCTTGTGTGAGCAAACAATGTTGTTTGTCAAGAACGATTGCGATTGTATGAAATCCCGTTGGAAAAACTCGCTCCAAGCACGCGGCCGTTGGCATGCAGGAATACTCATAATCGGCGCCGAGACTATTGATTTGTCAGCAGGTGGAATTTTCCTATCAACCCAAAGTAAGAATGTTTTCTTCTTTCTGTTGTAAGAAATCAGAAGACAAGTTCCACCAAATCTAAGGGTAATAAATTACTATGAACATGCAAACATTGTGGCCTGAGAAGTATATGGGTAAAATCTTTAGCTTTCGATGCACCCTTAACTTTTGATACGCTCAAGGCTAGTGTAAAGTGTAGCGGTGTTTTAGTCTTAATCAGCGCACCATGTGCGTGCTTACAATATATTTTATACAACGTCAAACTCTATACATTTGCATAATTCCAATTTTTGCACGCCCCTATTTGTGCGCATAAATCACCAAATTAAGACTGGTACATTGCTTAAACTCTATGCAAAAGCTATCCAAAGACCCAGAATCTTTGCCTGGCCAGTCGATGCAATTATCACTCAACTCGTATTAAAATTAATTCTTATGAAGTATTGCTGAAAGTTAATTTTTAACCTTGGCATTTTTTATTATGACTCCCGCACCAGTCCTAATTTGGGTTTACAAAACTCAATATCTGACCCTGAGTGTCATTTTGTATGTTTTCTAGTCTAGTGGTTTTGGTGAAAATAAATACCCAGCTACATAAATGAGACACCTGACCGTCTAAAAAATAGTTCATTTGTTTTGAAGTTTGAGGTACTTAATTCCTCAAGCTAGAGTTTCCGAAACCAAAGTCTATCAAGTCATCACGTTTTCCTGGAAATCTGCAAAGAGCCAAACGCAGGCACGAGAAACGGTCCGGCCCGTCATATAAATCTGATCACATAGAAATACGTGTAATTGGCCTTCGAAATACTCCGTGGCGTGCTAATGGCGCACAGGCAATTATATATTTTTCAACACGCCGGTTATACATGATGATTAAAACCTGAGATTGTGGTCTGAAAAACGAAAACTCGCCATTTGGCTCAGGACGATTTTCGCGTTTTTTTCTGACCAAATATGCTGGAGACGTCAGATCATAGCTTAGGCATCTGGCCCCCTTGCACGAGAACAGGTGCAGCCGTGCGCGTTCCAAAGAAAGCTAGTGCCGAGAAAAACAATCTAAGGACCAGGGATGTCAAATTCAGGATGTAGAAAAATACCACTTGTATCGAAGCGCCACGACACACGATTTCTCGCGTTGATGTACAGGCCTGGAAGGCGATCCCACCTTCATCTGTTGATTCAGAATCAGACTAACCAAAAGTGGGGTTGAACCTTAAGGCTCAGGTCCCATGATGACCTTCTCGAAAAAAATAAAAGCTTCTGGTTTGCTCCTAGTTGACGACATTGATTCGTGTGGCCGAAATGAGGAACATCAGTGCAGTCAGTGCCACGAGCCATCATCAAATGTGGTATGGCTCGAGTCATTGACGGCTCTGATGTTCCTCCTCTGTTCTTAATTTCCTCCTTTCTGCTGCTCTTTTGTGCACGCTGCACGCTCACCGAGTGCTCTCGCCCGCGTTAGGTGATACCACTGCTGCCCAGTGTAGACCTTAAAAAAAGGGGTCCTGACCGGTTCCATTCTCAGCGTCCATGCGTGTGGCGCCTGATTTGCTCACTTTATGGAGCGACGAACATGCGCTTGCTGCGCTGAGAAGATCGCACGAGGGGCTGAGGACTCGTAAAAATTAGAATGCTGACTGGCCGCCACCATGTGTCTGCTCGTGCTTGGTAGTGCGGAAATTTACATGCTTTCCAAAGCTACGTTCACGCGCACGTTGCACATGCTTCTACGCACAGGGCACCACTGCGGCGCCATGCTTGAAATTGTCAATTCACGGTGAAAAGCTCGGGAGGGGCGCTGCTGTTTTCCTCACTATGGGTAGTGCACATTTTACTCACGCGGTTATGTTTCAATTTTCATAGTGCATCGAGCCTTGACAGCCTTGACATTCTATATGCTTGCACCAGCAGAGGAAGTTGAAGTATCCTTACTCTGGGTTGTGAAACAAATTCCACCAGGTGGCCATACCGAAACTTCTCGCCGCGAAGTCACTCGTCGCTGGACGCCATATTTTAGGGCGATACTTAGAGTGCAGGCTCAGAGCGAGCTCACATTAACAAGCAGCTAAGGCCGGTAATCTTGAGGGTGCGGAACGCACGTCTCAAAAGAACAATGGAAGCTCGCCGTGAGCAGGCGTTCCGCATTCGCGCACAAAGCTAGGAGCGCCAGTGAACGCTCCGATACTTCTAGT
Source organism: Ixodes ricinus (assembly GCA_037355805.1). Lineage (NCBI taxonomy): Eukaryota > Metazoa > Arthropoda > Arachnida > Ixodida > Ixodidae > Ixodes > Ixodes ricinus. The sequence goes on from JAZHYW010051665.1 coordinate 51,553, forward strand.
GAATTACAAGTGTTCAGTCCCCTTCACCTCCCGTAATCTAGATAAAAGAATCAACAGCATTCAAAAACGTTTCAATATACGCGAACGATCAATAAACACTTCTGCTGATTCTGCGCACAGTCACCGCAAAGACTTAGCCAGTAATCATGACACACTGTTCAGTACCCTTTTTAGAGACGGTTACGTCCGGGCATTCAGCCGTTCCAAGACGCGTTTAACGAGGCCATCCATCACCACAGACGTTGTTCCTTGACTCCCATCATCACGGGCGTCTCTTTGCGTCCTTCTCGTTTGATGATCCGCCTTCAGCATTCTTGAGGAAGGGCCTTAGGGTCCTTAACGTGTCACAGACTGTAAATGCTGTGTATATATCAATAAACATAAATATTTGTAACCAGTTAGTGGAGGTTTAAAAAAAACACATCAGCATTCGTACTTTTGATTAAAGAATCAGTTAAGAGGTTTCCTAAAAAAAAGTTTCCATATGGAACTGACTTGGCTCCAACTTACGCAGGAGGCACCCAAACACTCAGACTGCGCGCCACCCGTAATTCGCGACTCGGCCAACCTTGCACGAAAGACTGCCCCTGTCGTCAAGGCCCACATTTCAACGCGTGCGGCTCGCCTCACCAACCCAATCATGCGGGCCCCTTAGCAACGGTACCAAGCTACTTTCATTCCTGAGCTTACAGTGCGGTGAAAGATACGCGATCCCCGGGCCAATCAACCGCCTCCCTTTCGTCCCCTGACCATGCACTCTTCTACGCGTGGGTATTGGATCTGAGCATGATCAAGGGGAGAGGGAAAGGTATGATTGAATCAACGAGCACGTTGCTCGGGCCGCGCTGTCACCTTAGAGGGGAAGGGAGTATACCTTTGGAACTCCCCGGCCGCTTTGAAATGAAGTCAGCGAGAGAGCCGCCAAGACTTCCTCAATATCCGGTTCGTCGCACCCTTTCGCGAGCTCGATCGTTACGAAAGCGGTAAAATACGGCACTCTGATGTAGACGGCTTTCAGCCTGGAGGATATCTCGTGTACCTGGGGGCGCTGGCTCATGTTCCTAAAACGACCATCTAAACTTTAAAGGAAAAGTAAAAAGAAATAAAGTGTCGTAAAAGTAATAATTTTTTTGGCTGTATGAAAGCCTAGAAAGGAGGGTACTTTTAGAAGAATCAAAAGGTGACTGTGATTTATACTGAGAAAGATAATTTTAAATACAATACAACAAAAAGAGACAAAAGTTTGGCTTCGTTCTCTGCTTTGTAACTTGCCGATTGATTCCAGACAGTCATTACCCTATTGTAAAACGCGAATATAAACAGCGTAATATAGATATTGGTAAACAAACATATTTTTATTGTCTTACAATACGATGTCAACAGTGAATTAGAAAACATTACATTTATTGTATCGTACGTATTACAATAAGGGTTTGTTATGGGATTTCAATACATTACATTTATTATATTACAATAAGGGGTTCCAATATTCATAATACGCTAAAAACATTGGAATCTCATACCATATAAACCCTCATTGGATCCCCATGTGCCTTATGGGGATCCGCTAAGGGTTTGCGATTCCACTGTACTTAGCGTATTCTGGACATTACAATCCAATATATTATATCGGCTACCAATAAAACTTTATACGAGTTGGAATATCACGTTCAGCATGACGTCTCATTGTATGCATTTCTGAGTGGTGGAAAAAAAATTGTTGTCAATTTTTCAGTAAAGAGGCAAAAAACTGGTCTGATCTATACCAACTATATTTAACATATACCTGAACTGGAGAATCCGGCATTTACTGCAAAAGAAAGTTAATTGTTTAAAACCCTCATTCAAAAACTTGACGTTTGAACACAGAATGTAAAATCCTCACCATTTAATAAAAACAGCACATGCTAGCTGCAGCCATTTAAAAACTGCAAGATAAACATTTGTGATCAGCTCACGACAAGTAGCAGTTCCTCACTAAGCCAGATAGATTAAAAATTATGTCCGCGTTTATGGCAGAAATAAGCTTCAATGCAACTGCCGCTAGTCATTCTGAGCTCGGTGAATTAAATATATGTATCCGCTCGCCTGGCCTCAGTATTCCTGCTTCGCACTAAACTAGAGTATCTAGAATAGTCACCTTTGAAGAAAAACGTACTGGTGCTTGTTGCGTTGTAGGCCGTGGAAACTGGAAGAGAGATTTGCGATTAGTTGCCTCCAGGTAGCAATTACTTTGAGTAGCCACGTAAATTAACCTAAGCTGGAAAGATTCAAAATTACATGCGCGGGACATAGATATCCATTTGGGACGTAACTGGGCACACGTCCATTTCGCCCGCGTGTATTACGGAAAAATAGGCTTCAACGCAGGAGCCTTTAGTCGTTCTGAGCTCTGTCAATTAAAAATGCAATACAGGTCGTGTGGCTATCGTATTCATGCTTCGGACAAAACTAGTGAATCTGGAATTCTCACCTTTGAGGAAAAACAAACTGACACCTGCTGGCTCTTAGGCCGTGAAAACTGCCTGAAAAATTTGCGATTAGTGGCGTCCAAGTATCAACTTTTTTTAGTAGCCACCAATCGCACACTAAGAGGGATTAATTCAAAATTCAATGCGCGTGACATAATATGCCTCTGGCGGCAGAACTGGGCACACGCCATCAAATGTGTTTTTTACGCGTAGAGAACACATTTGTCGACGTGTCCTAGTTTTGTCGCAAGAGGCATATTATGTCACGCGCGTGTATTTTAATTTATACAGCTTAGTGTGCTGTACGTGGCTACTCAAAAAATTTCTACTAGGACGCAACTAATCGCAAACTTTCATTGCAGTATCCGTGGCCCACAAAGCAGCAGGTGCCATTTTGTTCTTCTTCAACGGTGAAGATTCCGGATTCTCTAGTTTGGTCCGAAACAGCAATACTCAAGACAGACGAGCTGTACGGCATATTTAATTGACGGAGTTTAGAACGACTGGGGACACTTTCACAGAAGCTTGTCTTGATGCAATACACGTGTGCATTGCAGCAAAACAAGCTTCAGTGAAAGCGTCTCCGGTCGTTCTGAGCTCCGTCAAATAATACGCCGTACAGGTCGTCTGGCTTCAGTATTGCTGCTTGAGAGCAAAGTAGAGAATACGGAATCCTCACCTTTGAATAAGAACAAACTGGCACCTGCTGCCTTGGGGGCCATGGATACTGCGAGGAAAATTTGCGATTAGTTGCATCTAAGTAACAATTTCTTTGAGTAGCCCCGTACAGCAACTAAGCTGGATAAATTCAAAATTATACGCACGTGATATAATATGCCACTTGCGAGTAAACTGGGCACAGGTCGACAAATGTGTTGTCCACGTGTATTGCAGCAAAAAAGCTTCAAGGAGAATGTTTCCAGTCGTTTTAAGCTCCGTCAATTAAATATGCTGTACCGCTGGCCTGGCTTCAGTATTGCTGCTCCAGAGCAAAGTAGAAAATCTGAAATTTTCACCTTTGAACAAGAACGAACTAGTGCCTGTTGGCTTTTTGTCCGTGGAAACTGCAAGAGAGATTTGCGATTAGTTACGTCCAAGTGAATACGTTCTTGAGTGGCCGCCTACAGCCCACTCAAAATTATATGCACGGGGCATAGATGCCTCATGCGACGGAACCCCCTTCATCCTTGTTTTCTGTTAACTCTGCTCACCTTCTTCGCTTGCCTCCAATTTATTAGCTACTTTTCTAATCTCAATTCCTTGGTACCCAAAAGCCATGCCATGGCTTGCGCCAGGCACGCGTCTGTCAGCTCCGCGACCATGACTATTGTGGCAAGGACGCCCAGCACCTGTGCGCTTGATGTGTTCTTTTATTTTTTGAGCATGTCTGAAAACAGGTGGATGGGTGTCTGGTATGCCCTTTGCTTATTTGCGGATCGTTCCGAAAACAGGGGATAGGCGCTTCTGCGATCTGGACGCATGCTCGGTATTTTACAATAGTTGAAATTGAACTCTGCAGGAATCTTGAAGCATCACAAACAGAATGTGCATGCCAAAAGGCATAGCGAATGCAACACCCATCATCTACCTGTTTTCGGTTCTTGACCGCAAAAAGCTGTCGTATATTGTCACGAATGACAAATGATGAGGCGGTGAATAACTGTGTAAACTAAACGTTTAATCGGGCGAACTTGTGCCCAAAAATAAAGAAGGAAACAAAAGATAACAGTAGAGCGTCGCGGGCGTCGATGTCGGCGAAAGAGCAGAGTCGAACGCTGGGGCGAAACTGACTCGGCTTGCCAGGCGGAGCCCCTTTTGTACACACGTGGGCTTCGGGAACATTCGGCGTGGAAGGTTCGGTTCGTAGAACATTCTAACCTCGAATTAGCTAGGCGGCTCTCGAACTTACTAGAACTTCACATTACAGCGTCAGCAAAAAGGTGTAGGCGCGGCCAGGAATCGAACCCTGGCCTTCTGCGTGGAAGGCAAGCGCGATAACCGCTATGCCACGGGCGCGCTGCCTACTTGGTCAGCTGCGCCCGCGGTATTATTCCCCCTGTTAAAAAAAAGTGCATCGTCCCGATGCCCAGCACGAAAATGAAAACAAAACAAGAGAAATCCACAGCAGAATCGCGAGCCGCAGTTCACAGTTCACACATAGAGTAATATAGTAAACGTAAAGAGAGGACACTAAAGCCGATTCGGGGCCCAGATAGTGCGTTTAATGCCCTCCGCTACGTGGCGCATTTCTGTAATTTGGTTAAAATCAGTTAGAACTCTTTCTATGAGAATTATTCATTTTTGAAATCGTTATGTTTTAGACTTATTTAAATTACTGAAAACGACTAAATAGTTTTAATCTTATATGTCGCAAGAACCACGTGATTAATGGCGCCGGCCATGGCCTGCCGTGGGCCTGCTCTCCTGCACACCGTCACCTCAGCATCATTCTGAATGGCCTCTGCTCGTCCGTGCGTCATTCGTCCGTGCCGTGCCGTCCGTTTGTGCTTTCTGCTCCAGCGTGTTCGGTCGGCTACGCATCTAACAAGGTGACGCATGACTGCCCGCGTGCGCGCATGCTCGGCGTGAGTTTGTGGAGCCGAGCGGCTAGAGCTTCTCACGCTGTTGTTTCCGTCGGGCTGCAATCGTGTGTGCACCTCGACTTTCAATGAGATTTATTTTGAAAAAGGACTTGACTTATGACCCTGCGAAAGACATTGTCCATGAATTTACAGATGATGGTGTTGAACTAGTTGAACGGTGTTGCAGATAGAGCCTTGGCTGTTGTGCTCTCTGGAATTTCCAAGAGGTGGGTTCAGCCGCTTGCATACACTGTTGTGCACACTTCAACACAGTTTTCTGTTATCCGCAGACTCCACATTTCTCTTTGCAAGAGCTTAAGATTGTTGGCTTCACAGTAAAGGCTTTCGTCTGTGATCAGGGGGCTTCAAACGTAAGCTTGGCCAACCAACTGGTGTGTCTGTGGGTAAGCCGTTTTTTGAAGTTGACAGCGAATATGTTTACTTTTTGTTTAATGTTCGGCCCCTCATCAAAACAACCAGGAACAATCTCCGAGCACACAAATTTTGCATTAGAAATGAGGTCATTGAGTGGTCTCATATTGTTAAACTTTATCGTTCTACCCATGAGATCAGGTTGCGATTGGATCCAAAACTCACTGAGAGACACATTTTCCAAAACCCTTTCACTAACATGAATGCAAAACGTGACGCACAGGTAATGAGTGCCCCAGTCTGCCTTGCAATTCTACTCCTTGTTTATGCCAAGGAGCGTCCTGAGGCAGCCATGGCTACAGCCTATTTCTGCGATAGAATGGACAGATGTCTAAATAGCTCACAATTCAAGAAGGCAGGGCAGAAGCTGCGTCATGCCATTCTGAAAGCAGAATCTGAGGTACTCGATCTCCTTCACCTGCAACTCAGAAGGATTTCAGCATGAAAGTTCCAAAGCAGGGTGCAGCCACAAACCATCATAGGGTGGTAAGTTACTATAAAAAGTGTCCTCATGCTCTGGGAGCAGCTTTCAAACAGCCCTGACTTTAAGTTCTTACTTACATGACACCTGCAGCAAGACCCACTTGAGAACATTTTTGGAGCTATATGACAAATGCTGGGCTGGAATACAAACTCAAAAGTGTATCAGTTCACCTCAGGACTAAAATAGGGATAAGGAACCTGTTCAAACTATCGAACAATGAAAACGTGGAGGATGACAAGGCTGACTTTCTCAAGAAGTTGCCAATATTTTTGCTTCATGAAAGTTCAATTGCAGACAGTGTGGAATCTCTTCAATTGATAACTTTCCGCTACTGGAGGATATTTCTGAGCTGACATCAGACATCAGGTTTAATATATCGGACGACTCGTCCACTTGCTACGTTGGGGGCTATTTGATCAAGCATTTCATTGAACTGACAACCCACAGCTGTGGCTGTTCTCAGCCGCTGAGGGAAGAGTCTGACAGCTTAACCAGGCCTCGCCAGTACTTTCTTGCGCTTAAACCATATCACGTGCCTAAAAAAATCTTCGGGAATCTCATATACCGTCCCAGGCTGCCTTTAATTTCATTCAGCAACTACAAAATCGCTTTCTTGCCGTGATAGAGTGTATGGCGCATGTTTGAGGAGTGTGTGCTGTCTTGTATCACACACTTTCAGGTCTGGGTAGTTTAAGCATTGCTCAGACTGCCACAAATGGTTTTTATAAATGTTTTGCAGAATACACTTGGTGTTGGCAAGTTCGATTTCTTAACCGGAACCTGGACAAAGTTTGGTTGCACTCTTCAGTTGCTGTAAATTAACTAGACAAGTTTAACTGTAAATAGTGTATTAACGGAGGTGGTTGCCAAATCAGAAACAGAAAGTGCTTATCAATTGAGTGGTGCAGCTTGCACTCAAAAAATTTTTTCCCTTATTTCCAGCAAATGAGTATGACGGCCTTTTTGCAGAGGTATTTATCCAATTTCTACAGAATGTCTACAGATATCAGTGTAAAGACGCTATAGATATTCGAAAGAAAATGTATCCACTTTTGTATCCACTGTCTATAGTTTTTTAGCGGCTGTTTCTAAGCCATACTTTCTTTCTGATCAAATGTATTTCGAGGAATGTTTAGGGACGTTGAATCTTGTCAGATTTCAAATAAAGTTCTCAGTGTTTGGTATTGGCTCACCCGCAGTGTGTTTCAGGCTATGCCAATTCGTATGTTTTATAATAGCCGGAAATTGGGGAATTCGTACTCTTCGGTGTGGCTTTGCACTCTTATTATACTCTCATTACTGGTAATGATAGCGATGTCTTATTTATTTCTGGACTTACTTCACGTGCCCGAGTCGGCGTGAAAGCGAATGGATCATTCAGCATGTTCGCTGAGGAAAATGTTTGTTAACTTGGTTCCGCTAAAAATCTATTACGAAGTGCACGATATGCCGAACTCCTTCATATTCATTTATTTTTGTGAGTATTAGTATCTGTTTCTTATAAAATATAGAGAGCGTCTGAGTAAATGTATATACGAATGTGGTCCAATAAAATATTTTCGAACCACTTACTGTTGTTGGCCCCAAAATGCTCCACCAGTCAGGAGTCAATGTGGAGATTGTGTAACTTCAATGTTCTACAGTAAATAAAAAAAAGATATACGCATCTGTTTTGGGAAGTAGAAATTTGTTTTACACCTTTTGCACGGATTCTACCATAAAAATTAAAATAAAACTGTCTCAACATAAAAAAAGAAAAAAGAAACAGCGGCTCAGGAGCCTAGCGAGGAGCGACACAAGAAGGAAAGATCGGGAGAAAAAGAAGGAGAAGGGTACCGGTGAACCGGAGCAGAATCGCCCAAACCGAAACCTAAACTAATCTGACCGGAACCGGAACCAGATTCTGCTTAATGCCGCCCGCTAGCAGCGTTAGCTGTCACTCGTCTATCTGGGCCGCTGGGGCCTATGGCAGTGTCCGCTCTTTACCTTGTGTATATTACTCTATGGTTCACAGTTCACTCGTCGGCGAGGGTGGAAAGTTCTATCGTTCGTAATACGGCTTCAGCCGGACGACGTGCACCACCTCGGGTCGCGGCTGACGTCTTGCAGATGGGCGCGTTCCGTCGGGAAGGACTTCGTAGTTCAGATCGCCGAGGCGTCGGATGATCTTGTAGGGTCCGAAATAGCGTTTCAGAAGCTTTTCGCTGAGACCGCGGCGCCGTATCGGTGTCCACACCCATACCCGATCTCCGGGTTGAAAGTGGACGTCCCGGCGACGAAGGTTATACCGTCGTGCGTCGACACGCTGTTGGTCATGAATCTTGATTCTTGCCAGTTGGCGAGCTTCTTCCGCGCGTTGAGAGATCAGTTGAGCGTCGTCGTTGCCATCGTCGGCCGGCACGTGAGGCAGCATGGCGTCGAGCATCGTGGTAACCGCCCGACCATGTACCAGCTGAAACGGCGTCACTCCCGTGGTTTCTTGAACCGCTGTGTTGTACGCAAACGTAACGTACGGCAACACCTCGTCCCACGTTTTGTGCTCAACGTCGACGTACATGGAGATCATGTCGGCGATGGTCTTGTTGAGCCGCTCTGTTAGCCCGTTGGTCTGCGGGTGATAAGCGGTGGTTCGTCGATGGCTGGTGTGACTGAGCCGAAGTACCTCCTGGGTCAGCTGTGCCAGGAAAGATGACCCTCGATCTGTGATCAGCACTTCAGGTGCGCCGTGTCGAAGGAGGATGGACTCGACAAAAAACTTGGCGACTTCCACCGCTGTTCCCGATGGCAGGGCTTTCGTCTCGGCGTATCGTGTAAGATAATCTGTCGCGACGATAATCCACCGATTTCCTTGCGTCGATGTTGGGAACGGCCCAAGCAAATCCATTCCGACCTGCTGGAAAGGCCTAGTCGGGGCAGGTATCGGCTAGGCTGCAGGAGTCCTGCTGGCTTCGTCGGAGGCCTCTTACGTCATTGGCACTCATGGCACGACCTTGTGTACAGATGGACTGTTTTCGGGAGTCTCGGCCAGTAGTACTTGTCACGAATCCGGGCGAGCGTCCTGCTGTAGCCAAGGTGTCCAGCCGTCTGGTCGTCGTGGCATGCTTGAAAGATTTCTTCACGCAGGCTGGCCGGAACAACCAGCAGCCAGGAAGGGTTGCTCGTTCCGAAGTTCTTCTTGAAGAGCACGCCTCGCCGCAGAACGAAGCTTGACAAGTCTCGGGCCAAGACTCGCGGAACTGAACTTCCTTGGCCTTCCAGGTGTTCCATCACGGCGCGAAGTTCCGGGTCGTCTCGTTGAAGTGCTCTCATGTCGGCATCTGTCACTGCCCCGAGAAAACGGGCGTCATCGTCGTCGTCAGTGCTTTCGGGAGGAGATTCGACTGGGGCCCTAGACAAACAGTCGGCGTCGTTATGCTTGCGGCCAGACTTATGCACAATGGTCACGTCGAATTCTTGCAGTCGCAGACTCCAGCGAGCGAGGCGTCCTGACGGGTCCTTGAGGTTGACGAGCCAACAGAGAGCGTGGTGGTCCGTGACAACGCGAAACGGGATCCCGTACAGGTATGGGCGGAACTTGGTTAACGCCCAGATGACAGCGAGGCATTCCTTGTCGGTCGTTGAGTAATTTTTCTCTGCCTTGGACAGTGCCCGGCTTGCGTAAGCGATCACCCTCTCTGCTCCGTCTTGTCTTTGGACGAGTACCGCGCCGAGTCCGGCGTTGCTGGCGTCCGTGTCGTGACTTCCGTTTCCACTGTTGGATCGAAGTGTCCGAGGATAGGGGGCGACTGGAGTCTTTCCTTCAGTTCGTTGAGCGCTTGTTCTTGCTCCTCTCCCCACTGGAAGTTCACGTCGTCCTTCGTCAGATGCGTGAGCGGTGCAGAAATCTCGGCGAAATAGCGAACGAAACGTCTGTAGTAAGCGCACAGTCCAAGAAATCTTCTTACGGCTTTCTTGTCTGATGGCTTCGGAAATTCGGCAACAGCGGATGTCTTGGCAGGATCAGGGCTTACACCCTGAGCACTCACGACATGGCCCAGGAATTTGAGCTCGCCGTAAGCGAACCGACATTTTGACGGCTTTAGTGACAGTCCAGCATTCCGGATAGCCTGTAGCACGGCTCGCAAGCGTCTCAGGTGCTCGTCGAAGTCACTTGCGAATACCACGACGTCGTCGAGATAGACGAGGCAGCTTTGCCATTTCAAGCCGGAAAGAACGGTGTCCATTACGCGCTGGAACGTCGCCGGTGCTGTGCAGAGTCCGAACGGCATCACTTTTAATTCGTACAGTCCGTCCGGCGTGACGAAGGCAGTCTTCTCACGATCCCGTTCGTCGACCTCGATCTGCCAGTACCCACTCTTCAGGTCCATCGACGAAAAGTATCGGGCATGGCGCAGCCGGTCCAGAGTGTCGTCGATGCGTGGCAGCGGGTAGACGTCCTTTTTCGTTACGGCGTTTAGTCGACGATAGTCCACGCAGAACCGAAGAGTCCCGTCTTTCTTTTTCACAAGGACTACCGGTGAAGCCCACGGGCTGCTTGAGGGCTGGACAATGTCGTCATCGAGCATTTCTTGGACCGGCTTCTGGATGACTTCTCTCTCTTTCACAGAGACACGGTACGGCGACCGATGAACAGGGAGCGCGTTGTCTTCAGTGACAATTCGGTGTTTCGCAACGGTCGTTTGGCGCACCTTTGACGACGTGGAGAAGCACTCAGTGAACTCGGCGAGAAGGTCACTGAGCTGCCGTCGTTGTGGGGTAGGCAGGGTTGTGTCGATGTCAAACTGCGAAGGCGGCGTTGTCTTGGGTGACCACGAAGAGGGGTCTTCTGATATTCCGGCGATTGCGGCTGAGTCCGGGAGTTCCTCGGCGTGACCCACGGCGGTGCCTTTCGTAAGGTGCTGGGCCTCCTGTCGGAAGTTCGTTACCAGTGCGACAGTGTGTCCGTCTTGGAGCTCCGCGCCGCCTCTCGCGATGCCGATCCCTCTTCCTAGAAGCAACTGGAGGCTTCCTTCAAGCAAAACGTCGCCGCAGAATGTCTCATCAACCCCGACGGGTACGAAAACACTTGACCGCGGTGGTAGGTTCACGTGGTTTGCGAGGACTCGTACCGCGGATGACGTCGCTTTGGGTTCCTCCGGTGGTGGAGCAGGTTTTCGTAGCGTCAGCCGGTTTACTCCGAGGTCGATGACGGCGCCATACTCGCAGAGAAAGTCCATGCCGAGGATAACGTCCCTCGAACAGTCTTGCAGGACGACGAACTTGACAGGGCGCGTCTCACCGTGGATCTCGACGCGAGCAGTGCATCTCCCGACCGGCGTGATGAGGTGCCCTCCGGCGGTTCGTATTTGAGGTCCATCCCACGGCGTCGTGACTTTTCGAAGGCGGCGGGAGAGCCTCCCACTCAAGACTGAGTAGCCTGCTCCGGTGTCCACGAGTGCTGATGCGTCGTGGCCGTCGATGACGACGTTGAGGTTATTGGACACCGTTGCAGGGGCGTCGTTTCGGTCTCTGGTAGCGTTCGAGTGGGGGCCCTCCGACGTTCGTGGAGGATGTTGGCGTCGGTCGTCTTCGGCAACTCCACCTCCAGGGGTTGCCGCGCCTAGTTTCCCCGGCGAGGAGCGAGGGGCGACAGGCTTTCACGTCGGGGTCGGTGCATCGGCGAAGCTGGACGTCGCGGCGACGGCGACCGGAACTCTCGGCGGGACGCAGGCTCGGGGGACTGAGGTCGTCGCAAGTACTCGTCGATCTCCCGAGGTCGTTCACCATAACGGGGGCGCGGGTCGTTCGGGTGGAACCCGCGCAGCCCAAGTCGTCGGTATGGGCATCGGCGGTAGGTATGGTCTGCTTCCCCGCAATGGAAGCACAGAGGGCGTCGGTCGGGCGTACGCCACACGTCGGTTTTCCGGGGTGCGCGAGGCTCCGGGCGTGCATACTGCGCCGGGTCGTCGTGGCGTCTGTCGTGTTGCGGCGCAGGAGACTGACGTCGGGGCGGCGCGACATAGGTGCGAGGAGGAGGCGGTGGCCGTCGGGCCACTGCGGCGTAAGTCAACGTGGGCTCCTCGGTGGCTGCCACGGCGACGGGAGCCTCTGGTTGGATGGCTCTCTGAACTTCGTCCCGCACAGCCTCGGCGATAGAGAGCGTCGCTGGTCGGCTTGCGGCTGGCAGCAACCGGCGGATTTCCTCCCGGACGACCTCCCGAATGATTTCGCGGATGTCCGTACCAGGAGCGTTTTCGCCGCTAAGCAGAGCGGTTGCAGTGACACTTGGATGCCGCCGGTAGTGAGAAGCGCGGGCTTGGAGGGCGCGCTCGATGTTTGTTGCCTCGGTGACGAAGGCGTCGACGGTTGCCGGCGGGTTGCGGACGAGGCCTCCGAAGATGTCGTCTCTCACCCCGCGCATGAGGATTCGTAGCTTCTTCTCTTCTGTAGCCCGAGGGTCGGCGCGAGCACTTAGGCGCAGAACGTCCTCTACGAAGCCGGTGACGCTCTCGTTGGGGCCCTGGGTCCTGGTTCGCAGTAGGTCCTCAGCTCTCTCTCGGCGGTGGTGGTTGATGAACGTAGCTTTTAGACCGGTCTTGAAAATGTCCCACGACGTCAGAGAGGACTCATGGTTCTCGTACCAGTGCTTGGCGGTCCCCTCAAGCGAAAAATAAACGTTGTGTAGGCGCTGCTCGTCGGTCCAGCCATTGTGGCGGGCAACGCGTTCATACTGGTCAATCCAGTCTTCGACGTCTTCGTAGAGTTCACCGTGGAAGGGGCAGCTGTCCGCGGTGCGACGGGCAGGTAGATGACGGGAGAAGAGGCGGGGGCTCGCGACTGGTTGGCCATCGTCGTCTTCGTTGGCTGCTTGGTCCTGGGCGGCAGAAGTCCGAATTCCGGTTGTAGGCCTTGGGTGCGACGACTCAACCGGATCTCGGTAGTGCCTTCGTTGGTTCTTCGCGGGCTTGGCGTCGGACTTGCACTGCGGGCCCTTGGAGGGGTACGCGGCAGGGGCATGCGTTACCCAGCACCTCCACCAAAATGTCACGAATGACAAGTGATGAGGCGGTGAATAACTGAGTAAACTAAACGTTTAATCGGGCGAACTTGTGCCCAAAAATAAAGAAGGAAACAAAAGATAACAGTAGAGCGTCGCGGGCGTCGAAGTCGGCGAAAGAGCAGAGTCGAACGCTGGGGCGAAACCGACTCGGCTTGCCAGGCGGAGCCCCTTTGTACACGCGTGGGCTTCGGGAACATTCGGCGTGGAAGGTTCGGTTCGTGAAACATTCTAACCTCGAATTAGCAAGGCGACTCTCGAACTTACTAGAACTTCACACTACAGCATCAGCAAAAAGGTGTAGGCGCGGCCAGGAATCGAACCCTGGCCTTCTTCGTGGAAGGCAAGCGCGATAACCGCTATGCCACGGGCGCGCTGCCTACTTGGTCAGCTGCGCCCGCGGCAATATGAAGCCTCCTTTGCTTAAGCCGCTTCTCCCTAGTTTCCCGGTTGTGTCTCGTCCTGATCAATCGTCGGTGGAGACCTGAGGTGTGGTCAACACAACGAGGTAGAGGGGCTTAGAGTGATAAACTGGAAGTTCGGAAGTGGCACCCTCCCGGTTGCCGCCATGTTTTACGCAAATGTGACCACTCGTCACGTGACCTCACAAAAGCCGTGACGTCATCGGTAAGATGGCAGCGCCCAGAGCTAGTAAATGCGAGTTTGTTCGGTGCGCGGTAGCCGTGATGTGCAGCTGCTTTCCAACAACCTCGGGATTTTTTTGCTCGCTGACGTATGTATAATGTGAAAACATGAAGGAATGAGACTTTATACCCTTTTTGTGCAAGATCGCTCTTGATCATCTGGATATTAACAGCGGCAAAGAAACTTGGACAAGAGTAAAGGAACAAACACGACAGGACGGCGCTGAACTAACAACTGTTGTTTATTTAAAATAAACATTAAATTAATAAACAACAGTTGTTAGTTCAGCGCCGTCCTGTCGTGTTTGTTCCTTTACGCAATAAACAACAGTTGTTAGTTCAGCGCCGTCCTGTCGTGTTTGTTCCTTTACTCTTGTCCAAGTTTCTTTGCCGCTGTTTCTTCCCAAGATGTCCACCTCAAACCAACTAGCCCAACACGTCACATTGTTGGATATTAACGCTTGTGAGACAGCATCAGCCGTATCGCCGTACCGGTGCTCGGATTCCCGGATGTGTTCGAGAATCGATAGAACTTTGAGTGCTTTTAGCAGGCAATTTTCGCATTCTCTTAGCTTTGGTTGAACGTTGGAGTGTCTGAGAATCGACGCGAAATATATGCGTCGGACGTAGGGCCTAGGGGAATTCGTTTCAGCCCGAGATAACCGCATTATCACAGCCAACTTTTAGTGAGCAAGCTCCTGCGATCTTTACATTTTGTGCAAATCGACGATTCTACATTCGATCGCTTTTCTTGCTTTTTTTGTGAGTGCGAAGTGCACACTTATTTACAGCTGCGAGAATGACGTCTCATTTAGTGTGGGGATGAATAAATCGCTGCGGGCACTTGCTTCAAAGCTATTCAACTTGCTATAAGAACAACCGTTTTGGTGTACACATAGATTAGCTGTATATTTTTCTCTTTCGTAGGATTTATTGCAGCAATATCTTTTTTATCACCGAGTGCATTGTATTAGTCGGTCAATTATTTACTTGTTCTAATTACCTGGACAAGATAATTCATATTTGTGTTCATCCCTTGTCCGAAAAGCAGTCTTGTTGAAAAATGTTTACACATCCTTTCGGTCTCTTCAATAGACTTTTTCAAAAGCGTGGGCTGCCTATACTTTGTATCACTTTAACTTGGAAAAGGGCAACCGCCACAGCCCCCTCGAGCCTATCAGAGAGACGGAGTGAAGGTATGTGACAAATCTGTGCAGACGAGCACTGTGATGATATGTCATCATGTGCCTCTCTCCAACGTGCGTATTGACTCACCGAGACTGTAGCCTTTGCCGTTTGCCAAATTCAGATGGAACGAATTACAGTAGCTACCACTCTAATTCCCCAAGGCCTTCGTGCTTTGGGCATTTGTTCGACAAGAATGTTATTTCCGCCGTCAATGTGAACTCGGCTCAGCGCCTATTGGACTCAAATTCTGCATTAGCGTTCGACGTGAACTGGGGCCAATTCGTGTGCTCTACGCCTGAAAAAAAAATGGTGACAATTGTGTTGCTTGTAGGGGTTTTGCAAATGGTCTATTGTGTCCAGGGTATTGAGCCGAACCCGAACCGTGAACCGAAAACCGGAGAAAAACCGTTATTTGCGAGCGAACCGGAGTTGACCCGGAACGAAATAATTTTTCTCGCTCCGGAGCGGAACCGATATGTTTTCCATGCGGTTTTCGGTTCATACACGAAGTCAGTTTGCGTGACGAAAAACACACTAACATAAAAAGTAAACCAAAAAATGAAAGAAAAAAAAATATTATTTTTTGCGTAAACCGGAGTTGAGCCGAACCGAAATAATTATTTTTTCTTTCCTGGGAAAAACGGATCAATAATTTTTCCGGTGCTTCGTTCATGTGGGAAGTCAGAAAGCGAAAGCATTAGGTAACGGAAAGCTCTGTAACGTTCCATTATCAGGTTTTCACATAGCGGTCGTCTTCATAATTTATAGAGTTCGTCTCGAGAACTCAAATGAAATGAGCACAGTAACTATAAATTCTTCGGGATTTCTGGTGTTGTGTATTTCTTTAACAAATGCCCACATTCGTCCCAAACTTTTCTTGGGGACCGGAAATGGCTCATTAAAGAAAATTTAACACTAAAACATACCCGATTCCTACGTCAGCAAAAGTGAGCATTTAATGAGCCTGTTTGGTGGCAAAACGGTGAGTTGGGCTAGTTGGTTTTTCATCTAGGAATAAACGCAAAAAAGGACAAAGAAAGGCATAGACAACACCCCTAGTGTTGTCTATACCTCTCTTTGTCCTTGTTTATTTATTCTTTTGGCGTTCAGTCAAAGCTTTGTTTGGTGTTTCTTGTCTTTATTTTGTAGAGTTGTGTGCAATTTACTTTAAACGCCTTGATTTCATTGTACAACTGATCGGATAAGAAAGCGATACAAAGGCCGATGGATATTTTAGAACCTGCACTAGTTGCCATACTGTGCACCATCTAATCTGCTTTCACAATAACTCAGCGGATATAATAATCTGTCCGAAATTAAAGTCTAGCCCCGCGGGAAAGGGAGGGAGGATTCAATCAACAGTTACAGCTACAGAAAACAGCAAAACAGCTTCGATCTCTGGTAGCAGAAACAGCAAGGACCAAACCGTTTTCAGAAACACAAACATTAAGGCGCACAGCTCTTCTAAGCATTGCTAGACAAGGAGCCGCGGCTTTCAAGGGACGCTAACGTGTTGCGTTTTGAGAGGAGAAAAGGGAGCGCCATCCAGAACTCTACGCATGGGCGCAAGTAGCCCTGGGAGTGCCTGCGACGCAGGTCAGCGTGCTGCGAGCTCTTTTCTGCACTGAAGTTCACTTTATCGTCTCAGAGGTGCTGTCGTTCCTCGGATATGCTTGACAACGTCCTGCTTCTTCGGTCAGCTGCTTTTCATTGAACTGCGCTTTCACCCACGTCCCGAGGTGCCCCAGCACTCGCTCGTTCGTTCCACACATTAATGTGAGCCTTTGCTTTTTTATATGTAACACTTTTATAAAATATGCATAGTTTATCTTTTGCTGTCGTCAGTTGTTTTTCTAGCATATGAGTACGAACCGGTTCGAACCGGTTTGAACCCAGGGTTGGGCAGAAATACTCAAAAATGTATTTGGAAATACAAATACTGGGATATATTAAAATAGTAGCTAAAATACTGATACTGAAATATATCTGTAAAAGTGTATCGCGATACGTATCGGAAATACATTTTAAAAAAGGCAAAAAGTATTTGGAAATACAAATACAGGAATACATTTTACGGAGGGCAGAAATACAAATACAGAAATACTGATACTGCGATACATTTTTCAAATTTGTTTGAGACGCCAAATGAGATGAAGCTTAAAGTTGGAAGTGGAAGTTTTTGATCCTGAATTTACTTTCCCGTAGGCTTGGCACTTTGCCTTGAAGGTAGTGATTTCGGACGACGAGCAGTCTTTAATGGGCTCAATAAAACGTTCCATCAAGGACTCACCGCGGGCCCTTCCCTGACATCCTGTCTGCCTGACGAGGGGATGCGAAAAGGCTTCGGGTTCTAAATAAATGCTATGTCATCCTAAATCTCATTAAAGCGTCACCAGGCCCTTGTCCAATGAGGGCGCACCTATCAACCTTTATCACATGACGTCACGGTGGAATGAACTGGTATTCTTTATCTGTAGGTGTGGCCTTGAACACGAAACTTTACCACGCTGCCGTATGAAAGGACAATACGTACTTTCGTTGTAGGTTTCCTCGTTCAAGATCGTGCAGGCAGTGTCATTTGGAATTTTCGAGAATAGTGGACCACCTGAAACATCCTGGGAACACATGTCTTTTCTTCTGTTACGGTTGAAAAACGATACGGTGGCATCCCTGTTGTGAAGGATCTTCCTGCCGACCCTCCGCCACCGACGCATAGATTACAGTGCCCAAGTTTCGTCTTGCATAGTCCAAATAGACACCTCGAGGATTGCGACCTGATATTGCCGGCACATGTGCGAGCTCTCCGAGAAAGAGCATGCTCGAGACGAGTCGCAGGTGTACGAAGTTTAAGTCGGCCCAGCAAGGCCACGTCTGACCCCCTTCCTGGGTTTTGGATCACCAGAGCAGCGGGTCACCTTCAAATCGGCTGATGACGTACCCTTGAGCCGTGCAATATTACGGGCGCAGCCGCAAACGCATTCGAATATGTGTTGAACTTCAATGCGTGAGTCATCCTACTAATTCAAGTCAACCACCGCCAGGCTCGTGCTGCAACGAACTGTGACTCAGCTTTACCGGCTGGATGTACTGTGTATGCTAGGGCAAGAGAGACGGTTAGCAGCGGGCATTGGTCGCCAGCAAACAATGACTCAAGAAGCCCCTACCTAAGGACCTGCGGCACAAGATTCTCTGACTCCACTCCTGACACGCCACCTGGTTCGAGTCCCCGACTACGGAACACTTCTCAGAAGAGAGAAAAGGACGTATAGAAAAATAGTTTGGAGAATCGGAAGAAACCTTGCTCAGCAGGGTAACAATGCCCCAGTATCTCCTTGACCCTAGTGCCGAGCTCAAAAGTAAAAAACAAAAACATAAAAAAGCGTTCGGATTGGTTGTTGTTTTTTCAAAGGGGGGGGGGGGGGGGGAGAGTATTTCTCAAGAAATGTAACGAAATACATTTCATCTTGATTGTATCGCGATACAAAGGAACGTTCAAAATGTATTTCGATACAGGAATACAGATACTGGTGAAAAAAATGTATCGCGATACAGAAATACAGATACGAAATGTATTTCAGAAATACTATCGCGATACATTTGTATCGCGATACTGCCCAACCCTGTTTGAACCTTTATTTTTTCACTCCGGAGTTGAACCGGAGCTGAACCGTTTTCCCTGAACCGGAACGAAAACCGGAACGAAAACCATTTCGGTTCGACACCCTGATTGTGTCATACGTTTAGAAAATGTCCTGCTATATAACAATGTATTAACTCATTTAATTAGACTAGATGTTCAGAGGTGTGTTCGTCTTTGTAATTAACAAGTTACAGCCATAATTATTTCTTACGAGTGTAATATTTATTTTTGCTAGCTGGGCTGGTTTTGTATTCATTAATGTAAGTGTGCTATGATGTTATTATCATATGTGTAGTTTTAAGTATCCTCTCTGGAATGCCTACGGAGGCCCCGGGAGAGAATAAATTATTAAATAACATTTTCACATCACTGAAGGGAAAAAATAATCAATAACATTTTCACATCACTGGAGTTTGTTTTCAGATGCACCACATGTTTAGGAGAGGTGGAACGAATGCAGCCCATGCAACAAGTCTGCCAGTCTGGTATGTCCCATTAATTAATACTCAGGGGTCGGAGATGGTGATTGTACTCAAAAGGTCCAGCGTGTGCAGTGAACACACTTCTTGGTGTCTAGACTCTGAAGGCGTAAAGGCAAGCGGAAATACGTTTATTTGGTTAGTGTATCAAATGTGTCTGTTTCCACTTGAATACATAATTATGAATTCTTAGCAAATGGTTCCATAATGAGTTCTTTCTGCGACAGTCTCGTGTCACGCGTTCAGTTGTTGTACCTGTACTCCTTGTTGTCGGATGACTGCTCCTGGCACGCCTGTGTTCAGTTTGGACGAGTGGCAACTTCGACTGAATAATGCCGTCTTGTAATCATGCGTCATGTGCCGCCACTGAGATCTGATGCACTGGAGCTGCAGGGCTGGCCCCTAATCCGCACATTTTTCTGGTAGTTTTCTGCGTCAATGCAGCAAGCTCGGGCATGTATTGCTTACATGGCTTTGCCTCTTCCTGTACCATTGACCTGATGGCTGGCAACAATGTTTGTTTGCTATCCAGGCCATTTCACTTCCATTCCGTAATGGTGATTTCTTCTTCATCCCGCGACCGCTGCAACTTGTGTAAGTCTTGTGTGGCAAAGTGAAGTTGGGTGATGCTTGGTGTCCACTTTTGAAAACAACCAACCATTCTATTTCTTCAAGTCACTCAGCGGCATTCTTTTTCAAAGTTGAAAATCGTTTGCTTCGTGGCGTGGACACAGATAATTAGTTTCAGCAAATTATTAGATATTGTCCTTGGACGACAACCGACACCAAATCAACTGTCCTTGCATTGCCGCTCACCTGCTTTGTCGTGCTTACCTCCCATCGAGGTGAAGGGGATCAGGAGTTTCGGGGTAATGTCGGCACCAGGGACAAAGGCCGCCGAAGATAATCCTCAATGCTTCGCGGACGCTCGTCAAGACGTGGGCGAGGGTCGTTCAGCTTGAACCCTTGTAGGCCAAATCATTGGTATATATGTGTACCTCCAGTAGACGTGGTCGGCCTCATGCAATGGTAGCAGAGTGGTTTTCGGTTGACCATTCGCCGCACCTCCGTTTTCCTCGGTGTATTTTTTCGGCGTGGACCTACATTGGTTCCTCCTGATGTCGGGAATGCTTCGGCGTTGGGGTGTCTCGTTGAATTGGTACTGAATAGTAACGGGTAGCCAGTGGCGGTTGTCGTGACTTTGTGGAATAAGTCGCCCTCGGTTCGTCAGATGCCGCTTTGCACGAAGAAATCTCCAGTTGAAATGCCTGTCGAACTTGTTCCGAAACAATCTCGGCAATCAAAATAAAAGCCGGGCAACTGATGGCAGGAAGTAGCTTCCTGATCTCCCCCGTACAACGCTGTGGATGATGTCGCAGATGCCTGGGAGGCTGGCGTCGAAGTTGCAGCTTGATGACTCAAGTGTCGAGACGCTGGGGAGTTGTTGATATTGGCAGGCTCGGGCTTGCAGTGTACATTCGATGTTGGAAGCCTCGGTGATACGAACCCTTTGACTGTTGTCGTGGGGTTGCGGACAAGGCTGCCGAAGGTGTTGTGCATCACATGAGGGACATGGGATTCTTAGCTTCTTGTCTTCTTTAGCATTAGGGTTGGCATGGGTGTTCGATCAGGCGCAAAACATCCTCCAAGAAGGCGGTGACGCTCTCGTTGGGGCCGTGCCCTGGAGAGAATCAGGATTTCGGCTTTCTCTCGTCAATGTTGGCTGATGAACGTGCACTTCAGCTCGATTTTGCAAACTTCGCACGACGTTAAAAAGGATTCGTGAATCTCAGACCAGTGCCTGGCAATTTCTTCCACGAGAAGTATAGGTTCTGCAAAAGCTGGTTGTCCGTCTACCCACTGTGGCGGGTGACATGGTCATATTGTTCAATCCACCCTCAACGTCTTCATACACCTTGCGTTAAAGGGCATCGGAGTGTGAGGTGCGACGGGCATGCAAACAGTGGTGGGGATGGATGCGGTTTGCTGCTACAGGATTGTCATTGTTGGCTTAGTCAGCTTCGGTTTTTGTGGCAAAAGGCCGAATTCCGGTGGTTCTTGCTGGTTGCTGCGACTGGCTCAGATTTCAGGTTCCTCGTGGTGTATTTCCGAGGTTCGTCATTGTGGTACTCGCTCGTCTTGCGGTGTTTCTGCCGGGCTCGGGCTAGGACTTGGTTCACGGCTTGCAGGGGTTTAAGACGCGGGATAATCTGCCACCTGTGTCTTGTTATCGGACAATCTCGGCTACGCCGCCTGCGTCCACACAGAGTGAAGGGCTATGGGTAAAGTGCGCAGCACCCCCACCAGAACACAGATGACAGCTGAGCATGGCCTGGAACTTTCCAGAATAGTAAATATTGATAGAAAATAGGACTGAAGTAAGTGTCTATGACAATATAACAAAACGGACAGAAGAGAGTTTATCCTGACCACTAAAGAAGCTGCATTGCTTTCATGGCATTCTGTCTGAAGAAATCCTCTCCTTCGGGGTTTGGCGACTGCCATGGACGAGCGGAACTGAAAAAGATGTGGGACCACTTTTCTGCGAATGAGCCGCTGCAGACTGTCATCGCAAAACGGCGTGAACGGGTAGACTGGGTAGGTATCACGCGCGATGAAATGTACATACAGCTTACAATTCGGGTAACGAGTGTTGATGAAACTTTTGTGTCGACGAAACGTGCGAAAGACCAGCGGAATCAATACGAACTGCAACACCTGTGTTCCATGAAATTGCACGTGAAAGCCAGAACAATTTGGGAAGCCGCACAGTATCATTTAGCACGGCACGGGATTGCGAGTTTCAAGGCAGCTCTCCGGTGCGCCGCACAACCAAAGTGAGCCTTCGGTCATTTGAACGAAGCGGCACCACGATTGCACACTGCCAAGCCCGACTCACAAAATTTCCGTTACTAAACTGTGTATCCAAATATACTGCACACGCTTCACTGCAGACCTCGAAGATTCCGATGTTCAACGAGAGCACAGAAACGTCGTTTTAAAATTTACTTGCGGTATCCAAATCAGTCCGCGGTCCGAGCAACGTAGGGCCGATTGTCTGTTTCAGGGCAATATCCCCGTCGGTCACCAGCGAAATGCACGCCGTTCCTCCTTCTGTTCACGTTATACCTAAGTCAGACACAACGCTGAACTCTGAAGCAGCTTTCGACCGGCCTCATATGGGGGCTTCCGCGTCTTAAATCATCTCGCCGACACGAACGACAATAAACAAAGCATCCAACAAGCTGCGGCCCAACTGGGACCAGCCGCTGCCTGGGCGCTGCCATCTTTCCTGTGACGTCACGTATTTAGTTTGGTCATGTGACGAGTGGTCACATTTGAGTACAATGGCAGCCGCCTTATGGGGGTCACTTTCGAGTGCAGACCGGAACCCCGGTTTATCACTCTAAGCCCCTCTACCTCGTTGGGTCAACATCAGATTAGACCTTTGAGACAGGCTTAATATACTTGCTGAGAGGAAGTACATCCAAACGAATCTCAGGCATGTCATTTATAGTGCGTTTTAAATTGAGAGGACTGATGTAAAATGAGATGTCCATCTGACGCACCCCTTTTGCGAACCTAAAATTTTGAAGGCAATAGGGACAAGGCACATGAACCCCGGATCGTGGATGACATTTTTACCGTAACATTGTGACTTAATGCCCATCCGCAAAGATCCAAATAACCACTTTAAAAAAAATTGGAAAACACCTAGTCAGTGATTACCCCTACAAAAACCTGAACCAAGCATACTTGTACCGTGGCTTGTTTGCTCCGAGCTGCCCCCGAGTCAACTCGGGCAGACAATGTTTTTTCGTTTGTTTGTTTTCAAATGGAACCCACGTTTTTAGTTTCGGTTTCACTTGTTGATGCAGATGGATACTTTTGTGAAGCTTCCTGCCTATGCGCTTCCGAGTCAATATTTTTGCAATGGCGAACCCCCGGGCTTTGATTTTGCACTCATTGACGAATGCTGAAGCTCATTTAGGCGGGCAATAGCTCACCTTGAAAACACTTGCTCTTGGTGGCCGAGAACAAGCTCGTGTTCCTGATTGGCAGGCCCTTACTGCCAAGATCTGCTGCACATATCCGAAAGAACCCAGTCTTAGTTTAATACAAATGCTTTGGCAGGACAGAGACACAAAGGCCTGACACAAGACCACTATAAGGACAGAAAATAGGGTGTCTGTGAGGAATGAAACACACCACTCAGATAGGCATCAATCACTCACCTTGAAAACGCATGCCATGAGCGGCGAAGAGCAAACTTCTGGGCTTTATTCGCTGGTGCTTGCCGCCAATACCTCCATGTATAAGAAAAACCCGGTCTTAGTCAAACTTGGGTGTTTTTGTAGGAGAGACGACAGAATACTAATGAAAGACCACTACACATAGAAAATAGCATTCAAGAGGAATGGAACACAAAACTCATATATTGGCGGGCAATAGCTCACCTTGAAAATACTTGCTCTTGGTGGCCGAAAACAAACTCGTGTTCTGATTGGCAGCCATCTGCTGCGAAGAATACCTGCACATATCCTAAAGTACCCAGTCCTAGTTTAGCACAGATGCTTTGGCCGGACAGAGACAGAAACGTCTGGTACAAACCACTAAAAGCAGGAAATAGTGTCTGCGAGAGATGAAAACAAACCCAGGAGGCGAGGCTCGTTCTGTTTCACCTTAGTCAAATAGTGTAGCTCATTTTGCTAAAACAATGCATTTTTGGTAAAAAAAGTATTATGTATATTTTCCCTCATTTAGCAGAGCTTACTGAACGACAACAGAATCCTACACGGGTGATGAAACAAAATGTGAGCCCAGCAAGCCAGGCTAGCTTGCCTTCATGCAAGCACAGGGCCTCGGCCGACAAATGAGGTTCTATTTTTTGTCACCTCTCGTATTTGGTGGGAATAGTAAAGTAAATCAAAATAAGGCAATCTCTCTTGCAGCCGTCAGCTGCAAACGAAATTCATATACCTCGATAAACGACCTGGAAATAAAATTGGGTGGTGGCTGAGTGGTTTGAGGTGTCAAATTTTAAACTTACAGACTGTGTAGTTCTGGTTTAAGTCGTCCTGGTGGATATTTTTATCCTTATTATTATATTTAAATTTTTTTTCGATTTCTGCGGCACTAGCACATAATTTATTCGCTAATTCACCTTCAGAAGCCTTTTAATTACACTCCGCGGCTCCCTAGTGCTCGTAACAGGTTCTCAGTAAGAGCGGCTATCAATATTTTTTCTTGTTCGCGCTGCTGCTTGCTTCCTCACCCTTAAAATGCTAACAACTCGGAACAAAAGTAGCAAAAATGTTTTTTAAATGTGATGAAGATCAGCATTTGCAAGTTGTACCTCTGCTTCATGCCCCGACCATACCACCATACGCATAGCTGAGTGCAGTGACGAATGGTCCCAGGTGCTGTGACCCGACCGCATATGGCCTTACGGTGAGGTAAGGCCATATACGGTCAGGCAAGCATCTTTGCTGCGACTCATGCAGCAAAGATGCTTCGTGATGGAGCCAGTGAGCCAGGTGCTACCTGCTAGTGCTATTCAAGCCACACCTTTACAGCCTGCAAAGGGTGGGAAGATGCCCCTTCCTTTGCCGAGCTTGCAATAGCTCACCAAGAAGCAATTGCAAGCACTAGGGAGCCGCAGAGTGTGAGTAAAAGCACTTCTGAATGTGAATTAGTGTGTATATTATGCGTCTATACGTTAAAACTTAAAAAAAGCATGAATAAATAAATAAATAAATAAATAAATAATATATATATATATATATATATATATATATATATATACTAAAAAAGGGCAAACAAAACAAAACGTCTCCAGGTGGGCTTGAACCGAGAGCTCCACTGCCCTTGATTTCAGTTCCCTAAGGCTCGCTTCAGACGGGGCAACGTTTCGAGCAATTTTGAGGTTGCTGGTGGGTTGTCCCCTAGGTTTTCTTAGATCAACACGAATTGCTGAGATTGGGTTCGGCTCGAAACGGACGAGCAGCTCGAACAACTCGGAGAAGTTTGAAGCGGCAGCAGCCAACCAGGGACGCGATATTTTCACGCGACATCTCTGTGTGTGTGATGATGACAGCGAAAGACTTGGTTCTGATTTGAAATATATAGTGTTTGGAAATAAACCTTTTCAGAAATATGAGTTAGTATTCTCAACGCCATTCAAAGATTAAAAACATGTTTTTAGAGCGTAGTTGTGCGTCTAAATAGTGCGAGAAAAATCAAATTTCTTGATGATGCCAAGTCGTAGCATTTCGGTTGCTGCGTGTGAACGCGGGCGGCCCGTGTTGCTGGTGTTCTCGCATTGTGCGGCCATGGTATTATTTGCAGACGGCTCCAAAGTTTTCTTCGCCCACAATAACTTCAGGCATCTCGAAAGTGTATCAAATGATTAATTAGATAAACTGTCCACGTGGCTAGTGAGAAACCAGATTGAATTGAATATTTCTAAAGAAAAATATATTATTTTCAGGGCAAAAAACAAGGCACCTAACTATGACATCCGTATAAAATTTAATTCAAACAAATTAGAAAAGGTTGAATCCATGAAGTTCTTGGGTGTATGGTTTCACGAAAATTTGCACTGGACAATTCATGCATCTAAACTATGTTTGACTCTCTCGCGATCAATCGGCATATTACATAACCTAAGACTCTTCCTACCAACATGGCTTAAGCGCCAACTATACTGTGCACTTGTGCACTCTCACCTACATTACTGTTCATTGGCTTGGGGAACGACATAAAAAAGCAACCTTGAAGCACTAAAAAAAAAGCAATTCGTTTTATTGCATGCTTGTGCTATATGATCACAGATACATTTAGCTTAAGAAGTATAGTGTATTCACTATTTAACAGTTAATATTTTTCCACTTTGAGAAAGTAATCTTCACTTCTCTTAAAAGCAATACAGAGTCCTTTGTTACTCAATTTTCCTTAAAAGACACCCAATACAACTTGAGACGTGTGGAATATGATAGTGGCCAAATACGTACTAATTAGGGAGAACAAGCATTGAAGCAGCAATTAACACAACTTTTAAATATTCATCCACAAATTCTCTATATAGCAACTAAATCAAGATCTGGAAATAGATTTCAAAAAAATAACAAGGGATTATGTTTTCGAGCATGTATAAAGTATTGTAAAGAAATGCTGCCAGACATTTCATTGCGTTAATAATGTACACATTTCTTGTTATTTTGTTATGTTCTTGTGTTTCATTTGCATATATATTGTGTGTTCCTTGTAAGAGCTGCGCCGCTCTGAATCCTGTATCGGGTACGGGACCTGGGCCATGTGTTTTAATACACCTTTTGTCCCTGCCACCCCAAAATAAAATGGCAAATAAATAAAATGCAAAAAGCAGCACGAGAGAGAGAGAGCGTGGAGACCGCCGTGGTTCATACGTGTTACGTCACGACAAAGATTAGCATTTGTGGCCGACATATTTGATTGTCACTACAAAGCGCGATGGAGGCTCGGGTAATTGAGTTCTAAGATCAACACCGTCGAAGTTGATAGTTTGATGTTCTTATTTCCGCGGATAAAGCAGAATTTGCTAAAAAGCTTCCCTGTCGTTCCTTGTGAACATGCTTATCTTTGAATTTGATCAATGTGTAGTCAGATCACGGTGGAAGAAATTCGTTTAGGTGATGACTCTGTCTCACGCAACGACCATACTATGTTCGGCGCGCGAGCGCGCTTCACGCGTACGCGAATAGATGGCGCCAAAGTATAAAGGGGCTTGTGAAGGCTTGTGTAGAGGGCTTCTGAAGGAAATTATGCATTCTTTACTCGGTCCCTGTGTACTGTGTAGTGAAATGATGGATTTATGTTGGCGCACTGGCACTGATTGCCTTTTCCCCAGTGCGGTTCCTGTTCTTTTAAACGAGAACATCCGATGATGACTTAACGTGACAGGGGCACGACACCGAGCTGAGAATGCCGTACTCAACTCACTTCGTATCACAGGTCTGTTACTCATCTTCTTATCATGACAATAATGTGTTTGTCTTTGCGGTGTCGTGCCCTCGACAAGTGTATGAGCGTGTCTGCCTTGTTCGGAATAGTGTCATGGGGGTGATTTGAAGAAACTTTTATTGTTGTGCGGTGACGTAGAAACAAATCCGGGCCCTGATTCTGATTCCAGTGCAAATACCGATCTAATCTTGCTTATGCTCACCAAACTGAACGCAGGACAACAAACGATACTGAATGAAATTAAGTCCCTTCAGCAAAGGCAGGATCAGACAGACGAAGCGTTGGGTGCTCTTAAAGCTCAAATACAAGAAATTAAGCAGGAGTGTGCTGGCTTAAAAGAGGTTAAAGAAGAGGTCGTGAAGGTTTTAGCCAGAACTGAGGAAAACTCTGCTAGCCTAGACTTGCTAACACAAAGATGCGAGTACCTCGAAAACCAGTCGAGAAGAAATAACCTTCTGCTCTACAATATCCCCGATGTCCCCGGTGAATCCTGGAAACAATCGGAAGAGAAAGCTATTAACTTCTGTGAAACCAGGCTGGGTGTCTGTCTTTCGCCTCAAGCTATAGAAAGCGCGCACAGAATAGGGCCCTACCGCGGAAATGAAGCAAACCCCCGTCCGGTCATCATCAAATTTAATTCTTACAAAGATAGAGAACTCATACTATCAAAAGCGCCGGCACTCAAGGGAACAATATTCCGCCTTAGCGAAGACTTATCACCAGACACTCGTGCAGCTAGAAAAGCGCTGATATCGTTTGCGAAAAACCAGGGAAGTGAATTTAAGCTGCGTCACGATAAACTTTTTATCGGAAGAAGTCAATACAGGTTCGACAAACTTTCAAACACTGTCCTGCTTACTCAGACATAACAACCAACCAATAGGCATATCCATGCAAATCGCTCTACGTCGATCTCATTCCTAGTAGCAAACGCAAGGAGCATTTATCGTAAACAAGATGATTTATATTCTCTTATGCATTAATGTTCTGCTGACGTCGTTGTACTAACTGAATCATGGTTAAACTCCGAGATACCGAATTCCGAGCTAAGCGCGCTGGCTTCTTACAACATAAGTATTCAGGAAAGACAGGCAGGGAAAGAAAGGTGGGGGAGTACTCATTGCTGGGATAAATTCATTAAATGTCCTTCAGTCTGAAATTGCCCCTAATATTGAAGTTGTTTGGGTTTGAATAAGTACTCCTACTGCTCATCTTCTTGTGGTAACTTGTTACAAATCACCAGGAGCTACTGACTTCCCATCCTTACTAAACGACCATTTAGAAACCTTAGTTAAATTCCCAATGGTTACAATCGTACTTGCTGGCGACTTCAACTATCCGGACATCGAGTGGCCTACAGTACCTGCATACGGAACACCTTTTTACGGGGCCTCTTTGTGCACTTCAAGCCGGGAATTCGTTAATATAGCCACCGCCCTTTCCTTATCACAAGTGGTAAATCAGCCAACACGAGGCACAGCTGTCCTTGATCTCTTTTTTATTACTAACCCTGAACTTGTA
This sequence comes from Ixodes ricinus, assembly GCA_037355805.1. Taxonomy (NCBI): domain Eukaryota; kingdom Metazoa; phylum Arthropoda; class Arachnida; order Ixodida; family Ixodidae; genus Ixodes; species Ixodes ricinus. Next base: position 80,031 of record JAZHYW010051665.1, read on the forward strand.
AGCGCAATTACATATTTAGAGCCGCTCAGTGACCACATCCCAATTAACGTTGTACTTTCAATTCCAATATTACGACTGCTGCCCTTTAAGAAAACGATTTTTAGTTACCCGCGTGCAAACATAGATGCCATTCACTAATATATGTATATTTTTGCCACTACGTTTTTTCGAGGGTTTCAAAGTATAACTGTCGAGGAGAACTGGAGACTCGTTAAAGGGGCTCTTATTGAGTCATTAAACAAATTTGTGCCCAGGGTCTGCATTGCATCTAGTTCCCAGCAGCCCTGGTTTTCTGCTAAGCACACAAAGCTCCTAAGGAAAAAGAAACGCCTCTTCAGACTCGCCAAATCAACGGGGTCTCCAGATACTTGGATCAGATATCGCGAGTGTGCCTCACATTACAAGTACAAGATAAAAAACTCCAAGCATAAGTATTTTGATTGCGATCTCCAAAATCTACTCATAACAAACCCTCAAAAGTTCTGGTTAGCAATTCGGCCTCCCCAAGACAGATTACCTTCCAAGTTTATTGATCCCGACGGGAATGATCTAACCGAATTAGAAGCATGTGAAACCATGAACCTAGCTTTCTGTAGTGTTTTCACAGAGGAAGAATTCCCATTACCTATGCCCATTTCACCCCATGAAGTTGTTCATGAAATGGCCAAATTCGACGTTTCACCAGCCAGCATTGAATAACTAAGAAATGATCTTCCATTCAATTCCGCCCCTGGGCCCGATGGTATTTCAACTAAACTACTTAAGCTAACCAAAGGAGTGTCATGTGTACTATTATCCAGTTTATTCAATCAGTCGTTCTACTCCTGTGACATGCCAGTCGACTGGAGACATGCTAAAGTAACCCCAGTTTTCAAAAACGGTTCTAAAATGTGTATAACAAATTACAGACCTATTTCGTTAACGAGTGTACCTAATAAGCTGATGGAGCATGTCCTATATTCACAAATAAAGAATCACTTATCTTCCAATAATCTATTGTTTGCGAACCAGCACGGTTTTCGACGGTCTCTCTCATGTGAATCGCAACTTCTTGAATTAACTACAGATATTCATCAAAGCCTACATGCCAAGACAGATATTCATGCCATCTTCATTGACTTTTCAAAAGCCTTCGATAAAGTTCCCCACTGTCGATTGATTCAGAAACTTCACTCTTTTCATATTGACAGAGGCGTTATAAATTGGATCGAATTATTTCTAACACCTAGAGCTCAGTATGTTTCTCTTCATGAACAGTCTTCAACGACCATGCAAGTAAGATCAGGTGTACCGCAGGGAACCGTGCTGGGACCGTTATTATTTCTGATTTATGTTAATGATTTGTCTCTCTGTATTGACTCAACTCTAAGATTGTTTGCAGATGATTGTGTGATGTACTCTAGAATTCATAATGTAAATGACTGCAGCACTTTGCAAAATGACCTTGTCAAGATTGAGTCTTGGTGTAGAAAATGGCAGATGGAGATTAATGTTCAAAAAACTAAGTCCATGGTCTTTAGTACTAAACGTGTTCCGACAAAATCTAATTATACTCTTTCCAACAACCACATAGAGCAAATGAAGCACTATAAGTACCTCGGAGTTTTCCTAAGCAGTAATCTTTCTTGTGAATATCATGTTAACCATATATCAGCCAAAGCTAACAAATCACTCGGTTTTCTCCGACATTCCCTCTACCTCGCATCTCAGAAAACTAAACTAACAGCTTATACCGCTCTAATACGACCCATTCTGGAATATGCTTCAGCCATCTGGAACCCTCACCAAGTCTTCTTAGAAAAAAAATTAGAGTCAATTCAAAATAAAGCACCTCGTTTCATTTTGCGAAACTACAATTTCCCAGTAAGTGTAACCTCTCTAAAAACATCTCTACAGCTTCCTCTTTTGAAAGACCGTAGAACGTTAAACAGACTGAAACTGCTTCACCAACTTTTTTATCACTCTCCATCTCGTAAGTCGATCTATTGTAAACCTGCCCCTTTTATCTCACGCCGACTTGACCACCCCTGCAAATTACACCTTGACATTCCCAGAACAAACCTTTACAAGTTCTCGCCTCTTCAGCTTGCTATTGGTGACTGGAACCAACTAGCCGAAGCCATTGTCACAATAATAGACCCACACAAATTCGCCGATAATGTTGCCGTTCATCTCTATCTGTGATAATTTTCTTGTTTTATATTCCTAGCGTTCTTTTGTTTTGACACTGTCCTGCCAAATGTCCCCCCCTTTGTAATACCCCTCGTGGGTCTTAAGGAAAACCAATAAATGAAATGAAATGAAAAAAAAACTCGTATAAATATAAAAATTGCCTTCATAATCCTATGGGCCTTCAATAATTTAGAGTAATTTAGACTGAACAGCTCAGTCTTGCTCGCATGTTTTGTCAAACAGCACGTTTGGTAACAGTTCCGTAAATTGTTAACACGCATTGTGTGGCTTTATGGTCGGGTGATTTTTTTGCACCCTGCTCCTGCCCTCTTATTGAAAAATATAAATTCTAATGATGCTACATAGTGGGGCAAAATAATTCTTTACATGAGCACAAAGGTTATAGCATTACAAATGGTTCATACATACAATGTAAACTTCTACTGTGGAACATACAAACCTTGTGAACAGAAAAGAAGTAAATTTATGATGACATAGTGACTGAAATTATGACACAGTATGATGACATACTGATTAGTCAAACAATAGTAGCGGTTATAGGACATAAATCACTTTTCATCTGTAAAAAATACTCGACAAATATTTTTTCTTTAAAATGTACACAAGAGCCGATTTCACTGCACACTACCAAAGAACGCCATCTCCTACATCCTGTGTTTCTCGCCCATGCTCCTAAACTAAGACGAGCGCTGCTTTACTGATTTCTTCTTTTCTTGAGCTTGTTTGTTCATACTCGTGGTAATATGCTTACAGCGTTGTCGCATTCGCATGCTGAAGTAGTAGTGGAGCAACTGGGGAATTGTTCCTTCTTTGTGTTCAGCGCATGGAAACGTTATTGTGCATGTGTCAAGAACACTGTCGATTGTGTCCCAGTAGACAGTCTGGTGGCTTTTATTTTCCACGAAGAACTGTTCCGCTTTCTTCAGCAGCGGGAAAAGGTTCTTGTTGGGGTGTATAAGGCCTCCTCTGTTCTTCACGTGTGCCAGTGCTGCTTCAGCACAAGTGTTATTGTCGATGCTGAAAGCGGGTAGGCATGCAGGGCGCGTGTAGCTTTTTTCATTTTCACACTCAAAAGCCCAGTTACATATTATAGTATGCAGTTCACAGCCTTGGTTTCTTCAGCCTTATCCGTGCAGACATCTTCGCATTCCCGGTCTTCGAAAGAAATTAGATTCTGAAGCTTTTTCTTCTCTTGGTCAAAAAGATGAGGAGACTAGGTTGTAACTTGCGATCGGCCCTCGGGATTGCATGACGCCACTGCTCCAGGCAAGCGTCATTTGATGGACCTTTCAACAAGGACACTCGCTCTGCACAATTCCGGTACCCCGAATCGCAGTTGGGAACGAAGCACGTCTTTGCCATCCTTATAGCATAACTTCTTCGGGTTAAGGCTCACCTTCGTGCACGATGGTGGCACCTGTGATCGACACAGCACCAAAGCAAAACATGAGGCCAGCCACTGGCCGCACACCACCACCACACCTCGAAAAAGGCGAGCAAGCTACGCCCCGAAACCGTGGCCGCCGAGGAGAGATCTCATACCCACGGTGCTCACACCTCAGCGCCCTCCACGGCGGCGCGGAGCTGACTATACTTCGTTTCACCTTATGTTGTACCGCAGCGAAGGCTAGAAGCGCGAGCTCATAGCGTTGGCAGCCGCTCTTAAGTCACGACAGCTTGTGCCGCCGAGATGTGCTCCAGAGCAAGAAGCTCGCGCTTGTAGCCTCTCCTGCGGTACATCATAAGGTGAAACTGAGTATACTCCTGGTTCGATGCTATTTCCGAACACGATCTGGTCGCTCGCTTCCCGCGGGAAGAGCGGCCAGAGTCACCACTTAGATGTATTTCTTACACCGTGATTCAGACGTAACTAGGTCACAACCAGCCGAGTCGCATTGTCCGCTTTGAGATGGATTTCGCTTTCAGACAGTTGTCCCTCCATCAGCGGGATAAAATCATTTTATGGTATACTTTGAAAAGATTAGTCAAAGTGGGATTAATTCTGCGTTCATCAACGTAAATAAGAGTAATGTCAGTTTGTCAATATTGACGGTGATGTTTGGAGAACCCGAAGACACCAAGCTTTCATCGTACGCAACCAAACTTTTCTCGGTCGACTTGAAGACGCACCATCAAATTTGTCGTTCACAACTGATAACCCTGACCCTGACGTGAAAGTTATGAACTATAAAAGGACGCCACTGAACCCGCCTGCACGCAACGAGCCCTGGCACAAACATCTCGCTTGAAAGTCTGTCATGCCCGCTATTGAGCCCTGGAACGCGAACCCTTTAAATTTCAGAATCTCTAGAACCATAATTTCAAAAATTGCACACCCTGCTGTTCCTCGTTACCGCTCAGTTGGAACGCCTTTTAACAGGGTCGTCGAAACAGAAGGACTGGAAAGGGGCGATTAACCCCCCCCGCCCTTCTCCCCAGTGGCGTCGAAAGAGGGGGCAAGGGGCATAAGGGTGTAAAGGGGGGGGGGGGGGAATCGCCCCAGCCCTGGACTATAGCATTTCAGGAAGTTAGAATAAAAAAATGACCGACGTTCACAGTTCTCTGTAATGTTGAATTAGAGCGCAGCTGTTGAGTAGGAGGAAGGGAGGGTATGCCCCTGCATCTTCCCCTCCGTACCCACCCTCTTCCTCTCCTGCTCCCCTCTCATTCAGCGGGGCCGTCAGGTGACGTCAATTATCCCGCTAAATTTAGCGGGAAACGTGCCATACTGCAACGTGCGCGTTTACGCCGACGGCGACGCCGCTCAAGCCCGAAGCTGGTGGCTGAGAGCCGTGCTCTAAAAATTCGGGGGAAGGGATATCCCCTTCTTCACTACCATCACACCACCTCTCTCTTTCTACCCAACAATTTCTACGGCCCTTCCGGACTCCTATTTGTGTATGTATGTGTGGTCGTACCTTTTTTTTCCCTTTTCCCCGGCTTTTTCTCGCCATTCCCCGCCGCCCCATCATCTCTCAGTCATTCCCGACGTCTCTATACACAACGCCTACCCCGGTGGCGTTGTTGACAGTGGCGAAAGATGAGCTGTAATACCGCGTACACCGCGTACGGCTCCACAGTATCACAAAGTTCAATCTTCGCCTGGATTCCGAAGTCAAGATTTTGGCCTCAAATAACTCCGTCCCAAAGTAGTGAAACGTCACTTCGTCGTCACCAATAACTTCCCCAAACGATAATCTTGCGACGAGAAAGTTCAGAGTATTTACAGCCCGACTTGGTACAATCTGCGTATTGGGGACGGGGCTGTGGCCAATTGGGGAGGCGGCTCAGGACCTCGTCAAGCTGCACAAATGCAGCTTTTTTTCTCAGTCCCCTTCCATCATATACTTGTACTTGATGGAGAAATAAACATCATTATTATTATTATTATTATTGACTCTCACGTGGCGTAGGGATGTAGGGACACGGAAGCCCGACGTCATCAGTGCAGCCGTTCAATCGGCTGGCCCCACGGTGTTGCTCTCGCGTGCTTCGATGAAGTTCCGTCCAACTTTGTGGTTAACATTCTCGCTGGAATTTGAGCAGCGAGACAGCATGGATGATTGAAATCTGACACCATCACTCTCGTGACTCTTGGACTCTCGTGACGCCCTCGTCGCGAGAGTCCAATCAGCACGCCCTGCGAATTTCGGCCTCAACTTTGTGTTTAACGAGTTTAGTGAAAGCAGGGTCGCTAAACTCGTCAGACACAACTTTCTTTGTGTTATGACATAGCGGGGGAGGAGCCGAAAGATTGCAGCGAAGTTTTCTTTTCTCACAAACCCGCAGATCCGTATATCTTCGTGACGTTTTTCATTGAAAGGGCGAAAAATCCCTACTATTCCCTAGGCGCCGAGCTAGAGCAGCACGAGAAAGCACGCGGAGACGAACGTGGTACGTATACGTATAATGTAACGATGAAGATTATCAGCTGCGACCTTGATGGTCTCTAAAAAGCACAGCGGAGGCTTGGGTAATTGCACTCTAAAATCAACACCGTCAAAGTTGATAGTCTGATATCGCTCTTATTTCCGCCTATAAAGCAGAATTTACTAAATAACGTCCCTGTCGTCTCTTTTATTTATCTCAGCCTTTTGAATTTGATCAAAGTGTAGCCCGACGTGGCTAGGTCACAACCAGCCAAGTAGCATTGTCCACTTTTGGACGGATTTCGCTTCCGAGCAGTAGTCCCCCATCAGTGGGAGATAAAATCATTTTATGATAGACTGTCAAAGATTAGCCAAACTAGGATTAATTCTGCGTTCATCAACTGAAATAAGAGTAATGCCAGTTTCTCAATATTGACGGCGATGTTTCGAGAACGCGAGGACACCAAGCTTTCATCGTACACAACCAAACTTTTCACCGTCAACTCGAACACGCACCATCACATTTGTCGTTCACAACTGATCATCCTGACTCTGACGACAAAGTTATGAACTATAAAAGGACGTCACTTAACGCGCCTGCACACAACGAGCCCTGGCACGAGCCTCTCGATTGAAAGTCTGTCATGGCCGCTCGTAAGTTCATGGAACGCTCCCCGTTTTAATTCCAGAATCTCTAGAACCATAATTTCGAAAATTGCACGCTGTGCTGGTCCTTGTCATCGCTCAGTTGGAACGCCTCTAAGCAGGGTCGTCGAAACAGAAGAACGGGGAGGGGGGCAATTCACCCCCCCCCTAAGTGGCGTCGAAAAGGGGGGCGCAAACGGCATAAGGGTGTAAGGGGGGGGGGGATATCGCCCCAGCCCCGGACTATAGCATTTCAGAGAGTTATAATAAAAAAAAAATGACAGACATTTACAGTTCTCTTTAATGTCGAATTAAAGCGCAGCTCTTGAGGAGGAGGAGGGGAGGGTATGCCCCTCCACTCCCCTCCTCCTATCCTGCTCCCTTCTCATTTAGTGGAAAAACCTAATTGGTGTTAAAATCACGTGACGTCAATTTCCCCTCTAAATTTAGTGAAAAAACGTCCCATGATGCAACGCGCGCGCGGTTACGCCTACGGCGACGCCGCTCAAGCTCGAAACGGGCGCATAAGAGTTGCGCTCTAAAAATTAAGGGAAGGGATATCCCCTTCTGCACTACTATCACCCCACCCTCTCTCTCTCTCTCTCGAACGATTTCTACGGCCCTTCCTGACACCTATTTGAGTGTGTTTGTGTTGGTTATACCTTTTCCTTCCCCTTTCCACGGCTTTTTCTCGCCATCCCCCTCGCCCCCTCACTTCTCTCAGACATTACCGACGTCTCTATACACAACGCCTGTGGGTGACACCGGTGGCGTTGTTGACAGTGGCGGAAGATGAGCTCGAAAACCGCATACACCGCGCACGGCTCCACAATATCACAAAGTTTAATCTTCGCCTTGATTCCGAAGGGAAGATTTTGGCCTCAAATAACTCCGTCCCAAAGTTGTGAAACGTCACTTTGTCGTCAGCAATAACTTCCATAAACGACGATCTTGCGACGAGAAAGTTCAGAGTATTTACAGCCCGCCTAGGTACAATCTACGTTTCATTGACTCTATCGCGGCGTAGGGATGTAGGGACACGCAGGCTTGACGTCATAAGTGCAGCCGTTCAATCGGTTGGCCCCACGGTGTTGCTCGCGCGCGCTCCGATGAAGCTCGCTACAACTTTGTGCCTAACATTCTCGCTGGAATTTGAGCACCAAGAGAGCTTGGATGATTGACAGCTTGTCCCGCGTGACGCCAACGTCGCGAGAGTCCAATCAGCACGCTCTGCGAACTTCGTGCCCAACTTTGTGTTTGACGAGTTTAGCGACCCAGGATGCAATTTGGGCGTAGAAGATTTCAAACGTCAGTGATCTATTTTCAACGATGTTTACTCTACTGGCCGTTTCCCATTGGAGTCGGCCGCGCAACGGGTAAAGGCTGCTCGGGAATCGGACACGCGCACTCGGTCTATTGGCAACTTTATTTATTTGTTTTCGAACCCAGTTTCACGGCTTTTTATTTCGACCGCCAGCTACTCAATTACTCAAGTTCTAAGTGAGAATTAAAACTAAAGGAACTAAACTGTTTCTCACGACCTGCACCACCTCACGGTATAACAGGTTTGGAAAAACGGTTAAAGTACAGGCGAGCTGGTGGATATTTACCATGTTGGAACTTAACCCGAGACTGGGGTAGAAACAGAAACTTAAAAGTAGAAGGGACAGAGACAAGTGAAGAAGAGAACGTCTCAAAGACGTTCTCTTCTTCACTTGTCTCTGTCCCTTCTACTTTTAAGTTTCTGTTTCTACCCCAGTCTCGGGTTAAGTTCCAACATGGTAAATAACAGGTTTCATTCAATTTAAAGTGAAAGATGAGGGCCGTAATAGGCCAAAAATCTCTTTAGTTCTTGAAGCCAATTAAAAAGAAAAATGGAGAGGCAGCTAAGCCTTGGGAGTGGGACGAACTTTGAAAACTTCTACGGGCATTTATGAATATTTGTCTTTCGTTTCTTTTTTTCCTTTGGTATTAAGTTATTAATAGTTGTTCCGCTTGGTCTTGCATCTTCTCTTTTGTATTCTTGACGACGACGAAGGTGTCTTGTTCTTGTTTCACATTTGCGTACTGGAATACATAAGAAAATCATTGGAAACAGTTTAAAAAGCGTATTCTGTTTTAATTAGTTATTTAATTATTTACGTATATCTGTATTTATTTGTATTCTCACGTATGCTTTCATTTTATTTATTTTTGTATTCGCTTCTTTTTTTTTTGAGGGGGGGGGGAAGAGGGGGGAAGCAGAGAACATTTATTCGTTCGTTGTTTTTAATTTTTTGAATGATTATTATTTTATTTATTTTTTTACAACAAGAAATTATCATTTCATAGCTATACATAACCTGGTCTTTACATATTTAAATATATTTTTTTTATTTTCCCCGAAGGAGTAGGATCACACTTATAAATCTTTCTGTTTTCGTCCTATTTTCGTATCAGGCGCTTTAATATTTTTTTTTTAGATTGGAAGGTATGGAGGGGCACTAAATATTTAGTCGTTTTAATCAACATTACTTTTTTCGTATGTTGTTCGTTCTTGGTGATTGCTCTTGAGGTGCTCTAAAAAGAGATCAACCTGTTTTTCTTTATTTCACTGTCTGTCTTGTTTTCCAGTCCTCAACACTGTTGATTTGAAAGTACATGATTTTTCGCTCCCATTTTGTTGTTGATAATCTGATTATTTTTGGTCAGAAACCCAGACCTGGAACTAGTCTTAGGTCCTCCTAATCTGTCGTTTGGTGTCTCCTCTATTGGTGGCTGTTTGTCGGGGGTGGTTAAAGGAAGCCCAGGGAAGAAAACTGGCTCACTTCCCTGATCTTGTTGCGGGTCTTCCATTCACAGTACTGCCAGGTACTGTGAATAGGGACCTTTAACGAACTCCTGCCCTGCTCCGCGTACCGTACTACCGGAGCCTTTGAAGCATGCTTTTAAGCGCGCGCCCGGATGGCACCGTGACCGCGAGGCACGCTTAAAAGCATGCTTCAAAGGCTCCGGCTGTGCGGTACGCGGAGCAGGGCAAGGGTTCGCTAAAGGTCCCTGATATCTCATTCACTCGAGAGAGCTACCGAGGCCACCCACCGCAACAGCTTTCTCTTCTAGCCGCCAGGTGCCGCAGACATTGCCAGAGTCGCCGACGCTCCGTAAAACTTGTCGCGAATACGCGGGTTTGCCTGCAACTATAATATTGGACGGAGCAGGGCACGCTCTCTTAGCACGGACGATTCTCCCACGTGAATGCGCTCAGCCGAGATTTGCCATGTGTCGAGGCCCCGGTAATACTATGCCTAGATTTCAGAGTGTTTCCAACTGCTCCACTCGGGTCACGTGGTTTCTGGGCAGTTTTTGGAATACGACTTGCGAGGAAGTTACGATAATAGTCTGCCTCTCCGCTTCTCCAGGCGCTTTCCTCCATGCACTAGGATTGTACGGGAGAACACAACGGATCCGCACCTGTGACCAGTTCGGGCAGGAATGCGTCAGGCATTAAAGTGGAAATGCTTCCATTTGATTTGTTAGTACTGGATTTTTACGATACCTACTGGACACAAGCGCGCAGACTACACTCCATTACACGAAAACTTGGCAAAATGTGGAGGGTGCAGGAAAATGAGAACATGAAAACAAGCCCCGGGATACCACCTCTTGCTGCCACAACCAAACCGCCGTCCGCGAAAGTGTTCTCCTACGTTTCACTTTCTTTTAACGGCAACTGGTCTCGCGCGATTCCGTCTCTATCGAGAACATATAACAAATAAAGAGTACATATTAAAAAAATTAACGAGTTTCAATTATATTTGAACTAAACGTTTACGCCGCTTTCATATCCGTTCCCAATTTGTTCTTCATTGTATCGCCGTGGCCGTTGGCGATCGCAGCCGTGTAATCGACGGATTTCGCTCAAAACATTGCCCAGGCTTTAGCACCCGCCATAGAATATCGGGTAACTTCAGTGTACGCGTTGTCTCATAAACTGTTCCCTAAGAGCTGGCTACTCTAGTGGACGACAATGTTGCGCTGCTGGACGTTGATCCGCGTTTGGTTGATTTCGCAGCAGACGACCCTTGGTCAGCAGACGACAGCCGATTCCTTGGCGCAGTGATACACACGGTCACGTGACCTGGTGTTACGTGCCTCGTTCCGGGGCTCATATTAGGTTGCGGGGACTGTAACCTCCTCAGTTCGCCAAGTTTTCGCGAAACGGAGTATAGACACAAGCAACGGACAAACTAGTTTCCCGCTCTTCTTTTCATACGACCGTGACTGTACACAGCATCTTTCTGCGTGGGGTGGCTGCGATCAAACTATTCTCGCTCTTCCACCTTGCTGGTCAACGGGTACTCTTTCGCGTGGCTCGTTTATTTAATCGTGTGCCCCGAATCTCGAGTCAATATTGGGAAGACTCCTCTCGTGCATATCAAACAGCTGCCCCAGCTGAGGAATCGACAAACACCGCGAAGACTCATCATGACCCATAAATCTCAATATAAATGGTTAAGTTTAGTAGGCCTTTTAAATAAGAGCAGTATGTACCGGGACACCAGATAAACGAGATAGACCCTGGAGTCGTGGCCTCGGTGTTCGCTGAGTCTTCGAAAAACGAAATGCTTGTATTCTGGGAAGTATACGAATTGAACCGATTTTGAAGCAGTCGCCATCTGCTTCAAAAACAGAAAGCGAAATCAAGACACGTTGGTTCTCATAAAAGATTCTGAACAGGCGGAGGAAGATTAACCAACGCCTCTCACAAGCTCATGCTACAGCACTTGTGAGTGCAGAGACACAAAAAATGATTCACGGGTATAGTAGTGTCACTTACTACTGCCGCGCTGCGGAGCTGCTCCCAGCCACCCAGTGGCGCTTCCAGTCAACTGTGCAAACTATGCAGCAGTACCGGATTGAAAGCATGGCCGCTGTCATGCCTCACCGGACGAGCCGCAGGACAGCGTGCACCTATTCAGTTTCTGCCGTACACCAGCGCGGCCTCAGTTTTCGGCTAAAACTATCGTCTTCTCTGGTTTAGCACGAGTGTCAGACGAGCACTGACACATCGCACGTGCCAAATGTAATGAGAAAGGATTGAATTCATTAAGAACAAAATACAAGCATAACAGCGTTTCTTGACAGCTTGTTTTAAACGGCAGTGGAATAGGTTAACGATATGTCTTTTTCACTGATTTTGTTCTCGACTTTAAGAGTTAGAGTTACTATTACTATGTCGTCCTTGCTGCTGTCTGCGCTATTTAATTTTGTGTATTCCAATGTTATTTGTTTTTGTTTCTAACGACTCCGGAATGTGCTGGCGTGTGAGAACTCGTCACGCCTTTTATGCAGATTTTTATCTCAACCCTACCATTACATGTAACGGGAAATATAAAATATTATATTCTACATCTATAGTTTAAATACACGGTGTGCCTTAGAATACACGGTAAAATCTTCCCAAGACTGGGAAAAACAAGGACGGACAAATACAGAGGTCTCAAATACCGCTGAAGCTACTTGACAAAAGTTCGTGTTTATACGGCTTTTACGGACCCAAACAAACATAAAAAACTAAGGAAGTGAAAGATACGAAATGAAAGAAAAGAAGGAATGAAAAAATGTTTTCCAAGGAAACACAAAAGAGTAGTGACCACTGATAGGAAATGCGAAACATACAGAAAAAGAAACATCTTTTCCAGAACTTACCTCAAGGCAATGACCTCATCCGCTACAGTAGCTCAGAGTACAGTAGCTCCGTTCACTTGGTGAAGAAAACGACAGGTGAATATCGCATGGTCGTCGACTAGCGTCGTCTGAATGCCCAAACCGCGAAGGAGAGCTTTCCACGGCCCCGGGTAGTGAAGTATTGGACTGACTGGCTGAAAACACTCTCTTTAGTGTTCTAAACATGGCCCATGGTTATTTCCAAAACTCCATGGTAACGTGGCGGGCGGCTTTCCTAACTCCACAAGGCGGCTTTCATAACTCCAGATGGACATTTCGAGCCCCTGCGTCTATTCGTTTGGCTAGCTAACGGACCTCCTGTCTATCAGCGAATGAACGCAAGGGTGCTAGGGAAACTGGGCTAGAATGTAGCAACCTGCTACCTATATAATATCCTGGCACCCGCCAGGGACTAGCCATAGATCGTGGTGAAGCTACAGCAGGTGTTGAACACAATTTCCAAAGCCGCTCTAACTCTGAGACTGCCGAAGTGCGAATTTGGGAAGGCAGAAGTTGAGTACTTGGGAGTGGTGTTGACACCTCAGGGGATCAGACCAGGAAACAGAAATATCTCGGCGATAATCAACATGCCCAGGCAGACCAGTGCGACCGAACTTCGACGTTTTTGGGGGCTTCTGAGCTCCTTTCTAAAGTTCGTACCGCAACACGCAAGCATGTTGCGGTACAAACAAGTCAAAATCAACACCTTCACTTCGACACAGCGACCTCAGGCAAACGGTCAACTTCAACGGATGAAACGAATACTGATTTCGAACAGTTGCTGCATCAGCACAGTACCAAGCCCAACGTGACTGAGACCATCACCTGCAGAAGGTACAAGCAGACAACAACACTGTCAGCAAAACAGCAGGCCGTTCATCATTTGAACTTTTGTATGGATTTGTGCCAGCGTTAGGAAGCAAACTCCAAGAACTGGTCCCACCTGAAGCAGAACACCAACGGAGTGTCCACGATCTGCGGGAGGAAGCCAGGAAAGCGATTCTGGATCTCAGACCGCTAAACGACGGCATGACCTGAGACATTGTGACGCACTTCACTGTGAAGTAGGTGACGTGGTGGTGGTGAAACGAGCACCTGTTTCCACTAGAGACTCCACCAAGCTGCAGCCTAAATAAGAGGACCCTACACGGTTCTGGAGGTGCTTCCATTGGATACCTACAGCGTAAGCAACATGCCTTCCGAACATCCAAGAAGCAGCCAGTACACGACAACAGCCCATGCAAGTCAACTGAAGCTGTTTAAACTGGCCTCAGAAGAGAAAGCTTCCATCGAGTGTCCAAACGGGCACACCAGCACGGACAGCGATGGGCAAACAGTTAAACCTTCACACTCCAGCTCTGATGAAGCCAGGGACAGGGATCAACCAAGAAGTCCGCCGTGTACTTCGCGTCAGCCAAAACGCGCGAAGCGCAAACCTGTTTGGTCCAAGGACTACATTAACTGAGGACAGTTAAAGGAGCAGGATGGCCGAGTGAGCGTCAGCATTAGCGTAATGGACATCACCTTTTCGAGTATCCGCCATATTGTGTTACTACCTGGTATGCGGCTCGCACACAATTACCGAGTTTGTATAAAATTACGTTATTATAAATTTTTCTAAATAAGCCGCAGGAGTTTTCTATTACACAGGGAGGATGCATCGGTTCGGCAATGGCCCCAGTTCCGTTGGAGATTGATCTAATTATATTGGATCGTCAGCCGTATGCTTTCGTTTGTAACTTCTCCCCTAGCGAAATCCTTGTAAGGCGCTGGGTAGACGGCCTCCTGGTTTCTCATCATGTCATTTAATACCAGATACTGTGGTGCAGAAAAGGAAAAATCTTTCAGTCGAAGGAACAGACACAGAAATAAACGTCTCAATCTTACAGTCTACAGTCTCCTGGTTCGCTGCACTAATTCTACGTTGGCAGCATCACTGGAGAAGTCTAAATACGACAGTGCTCCAGAGTTGAAATATCTCTTCTCAGAGACCGAGCAAACGTTGCCTACAATTTTGAGATCTTCGCCTGAGCACCCCTTCCATTTTGTGCTGCCATTACGGAAGACAAACGTAACAACCGCTGTCGCGGCTTAATAGCTGCCATTAAAAAAATTATTAAGGCCGGCATCACTCAGAATCTTGTCAGTTTCCCAATTAAAATGTCCTGGTAGCTATCGATCGGGTCTTGTCTTCAACGCCTCGTTGACCGTTTTGGGTCGGCTGGCTACCCGAGTATTAAGTTTTTTTTCAAGCAGTCGTTGTTCCTTGTTCTATTGCAGAAAAAGGCGTGAGGATATTGTCAAACCTACAAAGCGTGTTGTACTCCCCGTCTACTATCAAATTTCGCATATTCTTAAGTCCGTAGCTAACAAGTATGGTGTGAGCACAGTGTTCCGAAATTATTTTAAATTGAGTCGAATTATCCCGTTTGTGTCTCCCGTGGCTGATTGTATAAAAACACAATGTAGAAAAGTTGGTTGCCTGCGGGAATTAATCTACAAGCTTCCGTTTGAGTGTGGCTTATGTCACACAGGACAAACAAAGCGATGTCTGAGAGACGGCCTGGCCGAACACAAACGTAGCACCAAGTACAATTATCCGTACTGGGAAGGAAGCAGCAGCCCCTTTGCTGCTTCTTCTTCAACCTAATCACAGTGGGCATAACTTGATTCGATGCGATTGGACGCATTCATGCAGTGCTGGAGAGTCACTATAATTCGTTTTCTTCGTAAGCAGCGTCATGTTGAATAGCATGGCGTTAAAGCGGTATTCAACATTAAGAGACCAGTCGACGATAGCGCGCGTTGACGTCGAAACAGCGAGATCTGTCTGAAACGATTATTGGGTAGACGCAATTGTAGCTGCATTATTCTCCGCTGCCTAATCGAACGCGCTGGAGCATTGAGAAAAGGCAAATACAGCAAGCTTTAAGTTTCATTTCCAGCAGAGCTCAATGTTTTGAAGCCCCCGCGCACTTTCGTACCCTGCTCCCCTGCAATTTCTACCAGCACGAATTCGGGACGGCTCGAACCTGGACGATACGATAACTTCCTTTCTTATTTCTTTCTTTCTTTATTCCTCTCTTTCTTTCTTTTCATCTTTCTTTCTTTTTCTTTCTTTTTTTTTCCGATTTAGCGGGAGGTATGTAAAGACTAAAGGCTTGATGCCTGACATGGTCTCTGCCCCCTTTACACTCTTAAAACCGCAGAGCAGGGTACGAAGATTTTTGCACACGATAATTGTGAGAAAAGAAATTATAAAGTTCCATAAAACTAAAAAAAACAATTCCACACGATGCTTTTTACCGAAAAATGATAAAACCAAATTAGTCAGAAACATTTTTTAACACATCAAAAGAAAAATGTTAAATATGCGCATGATTTAATAAATAGAAAATGCATACATATCAGCACACGATGTCACTGCCAATCCAAATTGTCTTTAGTCTTTTTTTAAATTGGAGTATATTGCAATTAATGTCTATTAGACCTTCTTTATTGTTCAAAACATTGGCGACTTGTAAGCTTATCGTTTGTCTTCCATAATTGGTACTATCGTGGACACTGTTAGCTATAACACGGCAGCGGCGGCCGTCCCGTACCCCCAGCGCCGCATAGCAGGTGCCGTCCGAAACTCCGCGCATGCGCCGTGTGGCGGACTCGCTCTTCCCGTTTGCGAGCACACTCGCTTCGTCGCCTGCTAGGCGCAGAGCAGACGACGCCACAGCGCTCGCCAATTTTCCCTGAACACGGTTCAGCGAACCGTGTTCAGGGAGGTGTCCACGGTTAATTCTCTGACTCCACTGAATAAGGATAATCATCGCCACTAATTGTAATATCACGGTAGACTACATTTTTTTTTATGGGACAAACTTGCAGTTATACTCTGTTTCACTTTAGGTCTAAGCGCAGCGGACGCTACGAGACGGTAGGGCCAACCAAGCAGCGACAAAAGCGCACTTTTTTCACCTGATCGTGTCCCCCGGTGATTCACTCCGTGACGTTGCACTTTTGCCGCTATTTGATTGGCTCTGTCGTTTTGTAGCGTACGCTGCACTCGGACTTATGGTGAAACGGAGTATAACAGTCTGTTTCTGTATCACACCTGCTGCGCTCATACTGGTTTGCGAACGCATATTGGTAAAGATGCATTGCGAAATACTGTTTCTAAAAAAGCGAAAAAAAAAGTAGACGGGGTAAATGCCTTAATGACTCTGCAATCTACCCCAATAAAAATCGCCGATTTAAAATGAGTTTGAGACCAGTTCGCAAGGGCTAGGGTACCAGACGAGCAGCACTGAAATCGCCTGCTCTGCGCCTAGCCGGCGACGAAGCGAGGGTGTGCTCGCAAACGGGAAGAGCGAGTCCGCCACACGGCGCATGCGGCGAGTTTCGGACGGCGCCTGCTATGAGGCGCTGGGAGTACGGGACGGCCGCCGCTGCCGTGTTAAAGCTAACAGTGTCCAGATAGTACGTATTTTTGGAGGTCGTCTGGGGATTCGACGTCTAAGAGTGTGATTGAAAGGTTGTGTTTCCTTGGAGACTCGTGAAGAGTTTTTTGTGTATTATCTGTAAAAACTAGAGCAAGAATTGATCTTCTTTAAGTAGGTCATATTTGCTGAACAGGGGTTTAGTTGGCAGTTCTTGAGGCTTACCTTTATGGTTTCTAAATAGTCGTAGAGTGTTTTTTGTGTAAAATTATCAACCTAATATTAGTTGTTGTCGATGTCGCGCCCCATTCTAAAATGCCGTAACACAGGCTGGAGTAAAATATTGTGTAATACATATATATATATATATATATATATATATATATATATATATATATATATATATATATATACATACAACGGGCATGGTGGCGGGGGGCCGAAGGCGTGGGGTATAACTGAGAGCAAAAGCAAAACCCTTGATGAAAACAACAACAACGGGTGGTTTATTCTTCGACGTTTCGGCCGGAGTCCGGCCTTCGTCAGGAAGAACTTTTACAGATGAACGCGGGTGGTATTTATACAATGCTACGGTCGAGTCCAAGTTTCAAAAGCGGCGGGATGACGGTTGGAGTTTCCAAAGGAGCGTAGGAAGAGTTCCAGATGGGCAAACGTTTATACAATGCTACGGTCGGGTCCAAATTTCGGCGGGGTGACGGTTAGAGCTTTCGTGAGAGGGAAGCGTAGTGCAGTTCGTATCCGGGTAAAGTAGCTTGACGGTCGGGGCCAAGTTTCAAGGACGGCGGGATGACGGTTGTAGCTTCTTGAGAGAGGGCGCAGGGTGGCTTTGTGTCCGGGCGGGCAGGGGTGACCTGGACGATAACGTACAATAGACGAAAGGTACACGCGCAAACTAAAGTGCTGTCTCAAAAAAAAAACAAAAAAACGCCAAGGTCATTTGTGTTGTTTTATGGAGCATGCATGATTCAAACCTGGAAGGGAACAATGTTAAACCTAGAAATAAAAGAATATCAAAACCTGGAAATAAAAGAGAAAAGTTGATGGTCCAGTTCCGGCCACAAACACAGTACCACTGCTAACAATAAGGTCTGGGACCTGAAAAAATGTCTCCTGATCGCTGTTGCTATTCGTCGGATAGCATTTTAATCGATGCCAGAGTACCGGGGCTTTCATTTATTCCTTGTTTAATTGTATTGAATCGGTAAATTAGGTAGGATTCACGCTGTTCACGTTCGCGATTTGATTTAAATCCAGATTCTAGGAGCGTCACTGACAATTTATCAAATGAGTGTTTTGAGAGAGCGAGATGTTTTGATAGAGGCAGTGTCGGAAGATTTATGGCGTGAGATTTGTGATTATTAAAGCGCAGTCTAAATGCCGTTCTAGTCTGCCCTATGTATTGCATTTTGCATACGGTACACTCGAATAAGTACACGACATTCGACGAGGCACATGTTAAGTGCCCTTTAATTTTGATCGAGAACTGCGAGTGCGTGCTGCTGGCCGTGTTTGTGTGCTGCATCTGTTTACAGATGAGACATCCTGGGTGCATGCAAGGCATACATTCGTTAGGTGGCGGCAATGAATTTAATCTAATAGTTAATAATACATAATGCCTTTATGTTTTTTTCATCACATGATGAAGGGTAGGCCGGGGAAAAAAGCTCGTGAAAACAGCTTGACGGGTCCCCGACCTCCTACATTGGCAGAAACATAACAGCTCAAACAAACAAACAAAAGCACATAAAATATAGCTGTTACAAAAACACCCTTGGCAGGACAGATTGTCACAAAAACCGTTACACTGTGCGGTTATTGAACATAGTACAGTTCGAAGTCACGACTAATAAAGCTGTTAAGTAAATGTGGTAAAGTCTATTTTAACATTTGCATGCCATAGTTAGTTCCTATGAGGTACCATCCTCCAATATTCAGCGTGCCGTGTAGGATAGGTTACAACGTTTCTAGTTAACCTCGCGGAGTTGTCAGGAATTGTGAGTTTCGTGTTTTATCTCTTTTAAAACCAGCGGTCAACCTGTAACTGTACAAGTTATGTATGCCTATGACAGCGTATCTTTTAACAAACCAGCAGTGTGAAAGTCATGTGGGGCGTTGCAGATAATTCTAACCATTTTCTTCTTGAAGCAGTGAATATCTTTTCTAAGTTTCCAGCTGTGGTTGTGCCCCAGATAAGGTGGCAATAGCTGAGGTAAGCGTAAAAAAGAGAGTTGTAAATAATACAGTTTGACGGAAGTTGGTAACGATAGAGCGGTTCCGGTTTGCTAATCCGACAACGCAAGATAATTTAGATATTACATACTTGTACATGGTTATCCCATGACATGCTCTCAGAAAAGTAGACTCCAAGTGTCTTAAAGCTGCTAACGATTTCAATTTCATCCGAGAGTTTACTAGCGTGTCTTTGAGGTTACGCGATCGTCTGTAGACTACCCCAGGGGCGGATGGGAACGCGCGTTTAAGGCGCTCGCTTTGTTCGAGAATGTTATAATGTCGTCTTAAGATATTGTTTACATTAGGATGATTCATGCTATAAGTTAGATAGAGATTTGTGCGTTCTGCGTCGCTTTGCGTGGGGCGCGGGCTGATAAGGTCTGCTCGGTTCAGCTGCTTGGCTTTTCTGATTGCATCGTCGATTATACGGGGTGGATACTTTTGTTTCTCTAGCACGTACTTTAAATTTTGCCTGCTCGCATCAAAATCTGTCTCTTTGGAACAAATTCGTTTGAAACGATGAGCTTGGCTATAGGGAATGCTGTTCTTGCAATGGTGTGGGTGGTCGCTTTGATAATGCAGGTATTGCTGTCGGTCTGTTGGCTTACGGTATAGGCTCGTGGCGAGTTTACCTTCCTCTATTTTAACATTGACGTCTAAGAAGTTTATTTCGGTTTGAGAGTACGAATGTGTAAAGCGGATGCTCGGATGAGCAGCGTTGTAACGATCTATGAAGTCCACCAGCTCCTCCTCAGTGTGCGACCAGACAATAAATATATCATCTATAAACCTTTTGTATGTTAGCGGCTTTACGGGACATTCAGAAAGGAATTGAGACTCTAATTTTCCCATGAATACGTTGGCATAGTTCGGGGCCATTTTGGTGCCCATCGCGGTTCCGCTAACCTGCCTAAAGTATTTATTGTTAAATTCGAACGTGTTGAGTTCTAAGACAAGCCTCGCTTGAGTAGCGACGACGTGTCCATCTGGGGTGTCCGGTTGTTTGTGGAGTACGTACATGTCAATTAACGATCTTATCCCATCATCATGTGGGATATTCGTATACAGCGATGACACATCGAGTGTAACCAGATATGCATTTTTTGGAATGCATAAATTTGATATTTCCCTTAAGAAGTGAGTTGTGTCTTTAATGTACGAATCGAGACTTGTAGGTATATGTTTAATTAAACGGTCTACATATCCTGATATGGGTTCGGTTACTGTACTTATTCCGGATATGATTGGGCGCCCTGGGTTACCAGGTTTGTGAATATTAGGAAGCATGTAGAAGCGGCCCGGGGAAGGCTGTACCGGTTTCATCAATTTATGTTCGTTAGCGGTTATTCTGCCCTCGTCTAGGAGATCCTTAAAGGGGCCCTGCAATCATATTTAAGCGTCTACCTTTTTTGCGGATTCCACGTCTTTTGCAGTTCGGGCAAGCCAGCGGGCACGGAGAGAGCAACTAAATATCAGTGCGTCATATTTTAAGCCGGCGACGCGGAAACCTCCTCCACCGACGAGGGCGACCCGCGGTACCGAAAGCGCGCAAAATCTGACGTCTTTGGTCCTGGGCTTACTACTGGTCAGAGCCGCTAAAAGCTTTTTTTAGTCGAAATACAAAATATAAGTGGCGCGAACCGTTTCAATTATTTATAAAAGTAGTTTTTGTTCAGTATTTTAGATCAGAAAAGAAACGAATGCAGTTTATAAAGTACGGAAACAGGAAATGACCCGTCGACATACCCGCCACCAAGCGGTGGAAAAGGCGGCGCATACTAGAAAGGAGTAGTGGGATCAGGCGCCGACACGGAAAGGTCCCGGATGTGCGTGGCGGCGCTGCGGTCGTTTACGAACTGGAGGATCCAACCGGTTCCGAGCGTTCCGAAGGCCTTGGGCGAAAAGCTTTCTCTTGCTGTTTGGCCGTTTCGCGGTATGGCAGCGCGAAGTGGCTCCCATTCTGAACTGATCTTTACCCCGTGTTTGCTGTCGTTTGTGGCCAATGAAGTGTCATGCTAAATTAGTGTTTAATCGCGCAGCAAATGCAATGAGAGCCGCTCTGGCTGCCCGCTGCATACAGCCCATCCAGAACATGTGTTAGTGGCGCCCTCTCGCGCCGTCAACACGGAGTGCGGCAACTGTGAGCGCTTGCGACGAGCCCACTACCCCTCTAGTTCACGGCCACTCAAGCAACCAAGGACGTCATGAGGGAGGCTATTTTTTGCTTGTTTTTGTAATTTTAATTTGCCTATAACTTTTAAAATAAAGCGAATTTTGAGGAAAGAAAAGTTTCACTAAGTTACTACGTTCAGTGCGCTCAGGTTCGGTGCAAATTCAAAACCAGTAAAAAAGTCCTTGCAGGGCCCCTTTAAGGACCGAGGTCACAATCTTAGTGTGGTGCACCGTGGGGTCAGCTGCGAGAGGTTCATAAAACTTTGAGTCATTTAGTTGGCGGTTTCCTTCTCGGATGTATTCAGAAGTGCTAAGAATCACAATTGCTCCTCCTTTATCGGCAGGTTTTATCGTTATGTCTGTCCTATTGCTCAGGCTTCCTAAGCTAGCCCTTTCGGATTTAATGAGGTTATCCCGTTTTCCCGCCTGCCTGCGATATTCGCGCATAATGTCTTTTTGCACAGCGGTTATGTACAAGTTAAGACAATCGTTACGGTTAAGGGCTGTTTATACTCCAACGTCGACGAACGCAACGCGCGCCGGTGCAGACCAACGTTCGTCGGCCACTACGTTGCGCCGAGAAGCGCCCGAACGATGGTGTTTACAGTCCAGCGCAGACCAACGCTGGTCCAGCGCGCCCTGACGAACTGCTCCACTTTACGCATGCGCGTCTCCGTGGCAACCGCATCGTCTCTACGGGTTATCTAAGGACGGTAGCTTGCGCCATCTAGCCTAGAGGCAATCGGTCAGTGTGGTTCGTCTTCATGTTGTCATGTCACGCTTCAAAACAACCATTCGGGGTAGCGGTTAGCAGTTCAAAAACAAGCAAATGATGGTGATAACGAGTGCAAACCAGTATTTATTTTCTCCTAAATGCCACACAAATGTCAAAAAAAAAAAAAGCCCGATAATCGTCGAAATCGTGCCAAGCGACTCCGGCGATTTCGCTGGAATGCTTCAATGAAATCTATGCACTCGATATTCTACAGAAACCTCTTTCTGACAGGTGTCCAGTATGTTATCATCATAGCAGACTTTCACGCTGACTTAAAAAACGGACACCGAAGAGAGCGGACGACACCTAAATTACGCAATGTACGCGTTCGAAATTGTAACGCACTCTACAAAGCCTATACAAACAATACAGGATTCAGTCCAATTGTCATCGCGTATCGCTATTATCGTTTACAAGCTGAGACCATTTACAAGCTGGAACAGCCCAATTGAAAATTTCTGGCCGGCTAAATAGTTCAGAGGTTTCCGTGACCGCCGTTCCCGTACATTCGACGATGCTTTTTCGATCGGGAACGACTGCCGGTGAGTGCGACTGGCACATGATTATAAATAGCACACACATTAGGTCATCCTTAATTCTAATTAACCCTACCTCTGGCGCGTCATCGAGCTTCCAGCTTTTGCCGGCACCCCGACACCACGGCCCACCACCACCGGCTTGTTAGGTCGATAGGCCTATCGAGAATCGAGGGTAGCGCATCCTCGCAGCAGTCCACGTTCACGCACACACTCGCCCAGTCAAGCGCACTGAACGTTAAATACGCACACACAACGACGGGAACACGACAACAGCACACGACACACGGCAAGAACGACAGGTTCAGATCCCAGAAACCAGCATCTCGCACACTCTGACCGGCCCCAACGAACCCGCCAACCGGATTCCCGAATGAGGCATTCGCGCGAGGGCTTCTGGGATAGCCTGCGTCGGCGGCGCCGACGTCCAACGTTGAACGTAGAGCATGTCCAAGTCCGTCGCAAGCTACGACGTCGCGCGTCGAGCTGCTCAGCGCAGCGCCGCGTTCAATTTGACGTTGGAGTATAGACACCCCGTTCGCAGACAGCGTCAGCGAGCGTGAACGAGCGCTTGCGCTCGTTGAAGTTACGACGGAGTATAAACAGCCCTTTAGCCTTCGGCGTTCAGTCGCTCGTTGTACGTTGCTGAGAGGTGTTGGAGCTAGAAGTTCTGTCCAAGAAGTATTCCCGCAATCTTAAATTTCGCGCAAAGTTGTCAAGGTTGCGTAGTAATTGAAATTCGTCAACAAAACCTGTGGCGGGACAGAAGTTCAATCCTCTCGAAAGGAGTTTTTCCTCTTCTGTTGATATAGTCACTCCAGATAGATTAACAATTGTAGTGCCACAAGGGGCACTAGTGCTTGACCTATCGTCTGTTATGCTAACGGCCGGTTGAGTATGTTCGCTATAGTTAAATGATGTCGTAAGCTGAGGTAAAACAGGGTTAGGAACCTTATCGCGCTGTAGCTTACGTAGCTTGATTGTTTCGAGCTCATGGCGTTTCTTTTTATCGAATTCAGATAGGGCGCTAATTTCGGATGTCGATAAGGGGCCATTTGAACGGAGAAGTGCAGCGGTCGCGGTAGTTAACTGTTTTACTTGTTTGTCACTATGATGAATCGCTATTTGGACCAGTTTAAGGGAAGCCTCAAGGAGAACCTGTTGCCATTCCGATCGGTCATGTTGGTCGAGGTTTGTGCAGGCGGGAGGAAGGGAAAGTGACATGCCCTTCGGTGTGATGCCTGCGTTAAGGTACACTAGCAAGGTTGATTTATGAAGTTCGTGCCTAATGCGTTTGTCTGAGAGCTTTCGTACTTTAAGAAAAGTGGTACTGTAGTTTGGAGCAGAGGAACTGGACTCACCGAACTGTCGTCAATCTTCTTTCGGGCGCGGGGAGCTCTCCGCGGCGGGCTTCCGCAGGTTGTAGCGCTGTCTTGTGGTGCTCCTCGGCTGCTGCGGGTGTCGCTTGGGTGCCGCACTCTCGACAGGTGTCGGGTACTCATCGACGTAGTCGACGCTCTCGCTGGCTGCCGGGCACGGTGTTCCCGGGATCCCCACAGGGGCAGCTGGGCTCTCTGGACTGGCGTTGTGGGACCTGGGACTCTCGGGGTGCCTGGCTTCCACTGATGGGGCTATCCTGGTGGAGTTGGCGGCGGCGGGGATCTCTGATGACCACCCTGGCGACGTCGTACTTGTTCCGCGTTGCAGAATCGACTTCAGGTTTGCCGCGAGGAGGGCGACTCCCGTGAAGCTTGGGTGCAGCCCGTCAGCCGCCAGGACTCGAAGAGGCGGCAGCGACGTGAAGTCGTGGTCGAGGAAGGTCACCTTGCCTGGTTTCCTGCAGTAGTCCTTGACCGTGTTGTTGAATTTCCGGGCTTCGGTGTTGAACCAGTGGACGAAGCGGTGGTTCGACTGATCCAGGCGGCGATTGGTGTGCCGAGGCAACACAAGGGACACAACAAGCCTCTGGAGCTCCGGGCGTGCTCGCAGCGTGTTGTTGACCAGGCGACAGCACCGTCGTAGTGTCTCGTCGGTGCCGTATCGTTCCTGTTGAGAGAAGTTGTCACTAGCGCGAACTCTGACTTCTCTTCAAAATCCACTGAAACCTCAACTGCGGTACGCTTAACGTTATTTATCTTCTACGCTGTACAGTATGTAACATGGATTATATAGGACAAACCAGTACTTCATTTCGGTTGCGCTTCAATAATCACAAGTCTCATGTCCAGTCCTTACCCACGCTCCCGTTCTCAAAACACATGAATCTTAAGAAGCATAGCATTGAAAAAATACGTATCATCCTTCTTGAATCTGGATTTAGCTCTGATCACGACAGAGAGTTGAAGGAGGCTTCTTTAATGCGAATGGGCCACTTCACGCACTTTTCGTCTATGTATCTATCTGTCTATCTATCTAACTCTCTTACGCCGCGGGTCGATAAATAAATAAAAAGACCGGCGCCGGCTGGGATTCGAACCGTTGACCCTTTGATCAGCAGGCAGACGCGCTAACCACAGAGCTATGAAGGCAGTCATTCAACGCACTCTAAACGGCTGTTTATATCTTACCATAGACGCGCGTTACATGCTGTACGCGCGGTTCCATGCACGAGGGTCATTCCGCTCTCGTGAGGCTGAGCATGGCCCTAGCTCACCCTCTCCCGCGCTCGGGAGAGGGTGATGTAGCGGCCGTGCTCAGCCTCACGAGAGCGGAATGAGCCCTCGTGCATGGAACGCGCGCGCACCGGTAGCTGTGACAGCGCTGTAAAGCGCGTCCTATGGTAAAGATATAAACAATCGTTTAGAGTACCGTTGGTTGAGACTAGCTGAGACGCCAGAAAGTCTGGTCGGTACCATTTTGAGTGTTTGTGCGTATGGCGCGCGCTTTGCTCGCCTTCCTAAGTGACACAAACGCACGTGCTGGGCTGCGGAGATCGTGCGCAGGGCTGTGAAAGTGTCAACAAATTTAGAATCGCCTCAAGAGTGGGCTGGCGTATCTAGAGTGTGCCGGCCACCTGACGAACGCGCATAACTCCGCACCGTTTGATTCTATTCGCATTAACGTAGATAATCATTCCCAAAGGATGGGTTCTGCTGCTTCATCCACAAATTCAATTCGGTTGCTTGTGGTATTAATGCGAGTCCAGGCGTACTCACTTGGCTGCCATGGTCTGTGTAGGGCTGAAGCCACACCATTGTTTTGGTTCTGCACGGACTGTGCTAGCCGAGCGCGTCGATTACATTGTTGCGCCAAGGGCGCTTGCCATCGTGAGCTCGTTCCACGCCTCTCGTGAACATCCTCGTGAGCGTGCGTCTGTGGTAATCCTTCCACTGTGGTTAAATTCCTAGGGCGCTTAAGCATAATTAAAATCCTACATAAATACTTCATAAAAAACCGCCACGGCACTTTTGCGCTGTCCAGATCTTCAGCTCGAAGCGGTGTTAATCCCGAACACATCCTCCTTGCTACTTTTGTGTGCGCTCCGGTTGCTCGGGGGTGATTGTGCTTAAGAACTGTAACAAAGACTGTGGCAAATACTGCAAATCAATTTGTTTAATTTTAATGATTTGAATTACTATTGTTTATAATTACTAATTTCAAAGATTACGATTTTTTTATTTCTCCTGTTCCGAATATTTTTAATACCCTTCATAGTCACCTCTTCCTCTTCCACACGAACGTTAACGAGAAGAAGAGGACATTTGATACACCATCCCACACTGAAGAAAACGCGGTCCCCGCTTGAAACGTTAGCCGCCTCGGTGGCTCCGAGGCGAGAGCGCTGGCCTACGGATCCCCATGTGGCGGGTTCGAATCCCGGCCGAGGTGCCCGCAATCTGACGGAGGCTGATTGCGGCGAAGGCGCCGTGTAACCGTGCTTTCGGTTGCACGTCAAAAGATCCCCAGGTGGTCCAAATTAATCCTCAGTCCTCCGCTGGGGCGTGCCAGATGCCCGTCGTTGGTTTGGCACGTAAAACCCCAAATTTGACCCGCTTGAAACGTTGGTAAAGTAAAAGGCCTTCCTGGAACTCCTCACCTTTCGGTATATATATATATATATATATATATGTATACATATTGTAACGGTTTATTTTCTGGGTCCTCCAACGTTCTCGTCCTCGATCCCTGTCCTCGAGCACCTCTTCTTCTTCTTCCCTTTTTCTTCGCTGTTACACTCGCCCCCTCCCCCCTATGAATCGATAATGATCGAGTTCATGGATTGAGTTCAGCAATACGTAACTGGAACGTAAAGAAGGTTGT
>JAZHYW010051666.1:0-14857 GCA_037355805.1 Ixodes ricinus
ATGAAAGCCGTTTACAACTCCCTGCAGCGCCGAATTAGGAGCGCAGCTCTTGAGGAGGGGAAGGCACGGGGGAGGGGGGGGGGGGGGCGGTCACATCGGAGCCGTTTATTGAGAGAGTTTGGCCATTCATTGGTTTGAATAGGCGAGCATCTCGGGGCCAACCACAGGCCGCGAAACAGCTCCTAGCGGTGGTCGTGTGCTCCAAATTTGTGACACGACTATACTTCGTTTCACCTTATGTGCGAGCGAAGGCAAACTGGAAGCGCGAGCACGGAAGCTCCGTGCGTTCAGGCTTTGCTCGAGCGCGCGAGCTGGGGAGAAATGCAAAAAGCGCAGGTCTCGCGCTTCTAGCTTTGGCTTCGCTCGCAGATAAAGTGAAACGCAGTATAATTTGAGCCGTGCCGAGCGGGACTCCGCGTCTCAAGACGCTCGCGCACCCCACCCTTTGCACTGCTTTCTTCAGCCAGTCTCAGGACGCTGTTCTAGCAGTGCAGACAAAGGCGAGGGCACGAGCGCGTGGCTTTGGAAAAGTGCCTCCTATGCACGAGGTCTCGTACAAACAAAAGCGTTTCGCTGAGCTAGGCTCACGCGCCTGTGCCTTTGTCTTCACTGCAGACATTTGTGAGATGGAGTAGAGGTCTCCTGATTGGTCGACGCTGTGTCACAAATTTAGTTTACGCTCTAAGCGTGGGGGGAATATTCCGGCGCTGGTGGCGGCCTTTGCTCCGCCTGTTGTCCAAACTCTCCTAATATACGGCTCTGGGTCACGCGGACCTCAGGGAGAGGGGGGGGGGTCACGTGGCCTGGGGGTCACCTGACCTGGAGGAGGGAATTTTCCTCGCTAACTTCAGCGGGGAAAATTTTCCGTCAGATTTAGCGGGGAAAAATTTTCAGCTAAACTTAGAGGGGAAAATTGTCGCACCCTAGCGGGAAAATTTTTCCCTAGACTTAGCGAGAAATATTTTCCAGCTAAATTTAGTGGGGAAAAATCGTCCGCTAGATTTACGTGGAAAACACCCCGCTAGATTTGAAGCGGAAAATTTTCCGCCTAAATTTAGCGGGGAAAATTCCACTAAAATTAGTGGGGAAAATTTTCCGCTAGATTTAGCAGGAGAAATTTTCCGCTAAATTTAACGGGAAATTTACCCATCATGCACCGCCGGTTACGCCGACGGGGCGCACGCCGCCCGCCAGAACACGGGTGCCTAAGAGCTGCGCTCTAAAGAAGCATGCGGAAGGGCCTCAGCATGCACATCGTATTGCAGCACCGCAGTGTTCTTCCGCAGCATAAAGGCCATCTGCTTTCATCGCTCGTCTACATGGGCACACGAATACCGATTTTCTGAACACGGTCTGCTGGCCAAAGTTTAATAGTTTTGCAATGAGCAGCCGCAGACTGCTCGCCGTGAAGCAGCGTGAGCATGGGTGGGGAGGGTGGGTTAACACGCTCCCCAGTTATACACGCGCCATCCGAAAAGGTCATTCGGCATTTGCTGCCATGGTGCCGGCGATGAAAGCAAACTGCCTTTTTTCTGCGGAAAAACCCTGCGGCGTAGCGATACGAGGTGCGTGCCGAGGCCCTTCCGCATGGCGCTTTTCAATGGGCAGAACAGAAACAAAGAGAGCTAGAAATAAGGACTTGACGCAGAAGGCTGGTTTTCCAGCGCCTCTATACGTTGACGAGCCTCACATCAAAAGCATTGCTTTTTGGGCATCCATGCGCCCCGGTTTTTTTAATCCGTAGTATGGGTCTAAAGTATTAAACTGCCTTTTTTTCTTTACCTTCTTCCAACTTTTTTCTAGCATTTAGTAGGTGCTGTAAAGACACTCTGGATAAAATACAAATGGACAAGATTTTTAATATTTTATTAGCAAAATGTGAACTACTGACCTTCAGGTTTCGATTTTTGGTCAACTTTGACTAAACTCTAAATAATCTTTCTTTCAGAACAATGAAAAGCTCAAAACAAGCCATATTAGATATATAATAATATCATTCAGATCTGTTAATTACCACTTAATTAAATATTATTAGCCATTAATTAGAAACGGGACTGGGGGATGAGGCAATATAGAGAAGAACGTTAGCAAAAATCACGTGGCTGTGCAACATCCCTTAGAGCGCAGCTCTTAGGCGCCGTCTCCGGCTTGACGGGGCGTCGGCGTACTCGTAAGGTCACGCCGGCGTAACCAGCACGTGCTTGCACGCCGTACGGAGGCCGCCTGGATTCGCACCGGGTGCACCTAACGTCCGTGACTAGACACACAAAATAAAAAAAAGCACTATGTTCACTACGTAAAAAATGGTCTCAGTTCATGCATCTGTGGGCAGGTACGAAACCTTGCCTAAATTTATTCACCGCACGATGAGCGCAACACGTCGCTGTGCAAACGCAGTCCAACAACACGAAGCATAAAAACTGCAGATTTAGGACAACAATTCGGAGTTCATTGTTCAACTCAAAACAACGTAATTTTGTTGATAACGCCCGCAGCTTTTTACTCACGGCATGCGTCGGGAATGTTCCACATTTTAAAACGGAACAAGGAAAGATTTACTTTTAATAACGCTCGCTGCGTCCTCCCGGACCAGTTTGACTGGATAAGCTGACGACGACGGGACTGAACCCCACAACAACCAATCTGCGCTCTGTGTTAGTGTGGGTGTCTACTTCCAAGCACCGCACCACACACACCACAAACGTTTCAGTTCTTTGTCGCATCGCCGTGTTGCACCAAACAGAACGAGATAGTCGAAGTCAACGCAGCGCTGTCGTGAACGTTGGCTTGTGGTTGCGCACTCGTGGACCCTGCGACTCCCTTCGCTCTCAAAGCACACACAGACGATTACGAATGATACTTTCCGTCTTCCGGGAACATCACAGAGGCACTTCTCCGGCCACGTCTTTGCTATGTGCTCGCAAACCGCGCAGCTTCTCGTGTATCGTCCAACCAAAACTATACCAATGCCATGTTAAACGTGCGTTGTTGCCAGATCTTACCAGAAGTCGAGACGCTGCGTCGTTCAACTCAGCAGCCAAGTCAACCCAAAAGAGCAAATCCAAGAGTGAGGGGCGGGGCGTAGTTCTCCTCCGCGGGGTCGAAAGAGCGGGAGTTTCAAATGTGGAGAGGTTCTGACTCACACCTAAATTACGTCCTGTGACGTAACTATTGGTAAAAAAAAATTCTTTTTCGTGGAAAATTTGTTTTGTGACATGCTTGTCCCAATTAGGCTGTTTTAAAAAACACATACTTTTTCTTTGCAGTTACCCTTTAAGTTTACTTAAGTAGGGACCTGTCAAAGTTGACAAGATTCAACCTGGAAAGTCAGTTTCACATTTTGTCAGAAAAATTAAAAAATACACACTAAAAAACAACATAAATTTGTATTTTATCCGGAGTGTCTTTATAATACCTACTAAATGCAAAGAGAAAAATAACGGCAGCGGTGGGCGTCATACATGGGACCGGCGACGGCAAGGGAAAACGCTAATCTCTGCCGCAGTGTTCTCTATGCTCCATAACTCGAGAACAAAAAATATGAAAAACTTGGAGTTTGTGTGCCCTCTCTTTCCTTTAGACCCACACCCACATCACACACACACACACATAGATATATATATCTATATATATGTATAGGGTTTCTTTTTTAGCTGTACAAAATTTTTAAATAAAGGGGAAAAGTTATACGAATGTGGTTTTCACTGCGTGTTCATATGGCTCAGTGGACATTATTGTTGTTGTTTGTGGGTCCTATGGCGCAAAAGCTCCGACGGCCATACTGCGCCAAACTAGGTAAACTATAAATACATTGGTAAAAGTAAACTAAGACTAGACTAGAACTTGGCTATAGTTTGTGTAAAATACCTGTAGTTTTGAGGAAAGCTAAAAGACATTCAAATGATATGAGAGGCTGCTTCCCTAGAACCAAAACAAGGTGAAATGGGATGTTGTACTTGAAAAACTCAGGGAAAAAGGTCTTGTATGGTTGTAGAAGGCCACGGCAAAGAGAAGAGAACAGTGAAGAAGACACCACAGTTGCGTTGCGCTATAATGGCGATTCCTCACCTATAAGCTAGTATTGATGAGTAATGAACGAGTGGTCGATTCTCAAGCAGCACAGGAGGACTTCATGGAAACGATTTTTATTATAGGGGGTTTCCCATGTACCAAGTTCTGGTTTGATGGCATGAAGCTTATTATTATCGGCTAACTTCCATTCAGATTGCCATAGCCGTGAAAGAGAAAATGTTACGGACATTTTATGGTCTTGGTAAGGTACGCGGACATTCAATGGTAAAGGTTCTGTGAAGAAGCGGCTAGTCTATCTGCAGCCTCGTTGCCTGCGATGCCCACATGGCTCGGGATCCAGCAATACTTGATGTCACTCCCACCAGCGAGTCCCTGTTGAGCTTTGGCCCGTACAAGTTGAGTCAACTTATTCGTGGTTGGTGTAACGGAACATACTGCACTAAGAACACTTTCAGAGTCTACAAAAAGGATAGCTTCCATCACTTTGCTCCTGATTATATGAGTCAAATGCTGCCAGAACACCATATAGTTCGGCAGTAAAAATGCTGGCGACACTGTTAAGTCGAGTAACATGGGTAAACGAGTTTGAATAAACAGTGGAGCCGACAAACTCTGAGGACTTGGCACCGTCAGTGTAAAACTGGCAGTAATTTCTGTATTTTTCTTGCAGAGCTAAGAATTCCTGTTGTAGAATGAGTGGAGAGACGTTACGTTTATTAAATTTTGTAAAACACCAATCACAAGCAACAGGTTTGATATCCCATGGGGCAGTATGACATGCACTTTCTAGGAAATGAACACCCTCACGAGGCAGGTTAAACGAGAGACGGAGGTTCTCAAAACGAAGACTCAAGAGTCGAACAACAGTTGGTTTATGGTCGAAAGTATGACAAAACTTTGACTATTGAATACTACTGTGGGCTGGATGGCTGGGTTCCGATAACACCTTGTAAGCATAAACCAGACTTGGATACTGCCACCTTTTTTCAAGGGACATTTCATTGGAGTCAGCATACAGGCTTCAAAACAGGAGATGTCCTAAAAGCACCGGTTGCAAGGCGCAACCCAAGGTGATGTACAGGGTCAAGCATTTTTAAGGCAGACGCATACACGATAGCACCACAATCAAGGCGCCATTGCACACGAGAAGAGTACAAACGAAGTAGACACCTCCTATTGGAACCCCAAGACTTGTGTGAAATAACTTTCAAGATGTTCACCGCCTGTAGACATTTTTGCTTCAGCCACTTGATGCGACATACAAGTTAAGCTTGCAGTCAAAAATCCCTCCCAGGAACTTATGCTCTGCTCTAAACGCAATGTTATTTCTAGTTAAAGTAAGAATCGGATCTAACCAAAGCCCACGCCACAAAGAAAAGGGCACACAGACTGTTTTTTCTTTAAAGAAAACTTAAAACCATTCACATTTGCCCATTTAGTCATTTTAGTTATGGTTAGCTGTAGCTGCCTTTCACAGCCAGACATATTACACAATGCTACAGAAATTTGAATATCATCTACATAAAGCCAGTATGATACGGAGGAAGGCATGACCCAGCATAGAGAATTAATTTTACAGCGAACAGGGCAACACTCAGGACTCCACCCTGAGGAATCCTGTTCTCCTGAACAAACAAATCAGAAAGTGTTGACCCTAGCCATACACGAAAAGAGCGTACACATTAGAAGTTTCTAATGCAGTGAAGCAACCTGCCACGTACACCATACATAAAAAGGTCTTGCAGGATGGCATGTCTCCAAGTGGTATATCGTAAGCCTTCTCCAAGTCGAAAAATACCTATACACAATGCTGCCTGTTAAAAAGTGCCTCCCGTACAACAGTCTCCAGTCGAACTAAGTGGCCGGTTGTGGAGCATCCAGATCGACAGCCGCACTGATTTACATCCAAAATATTATTTTGTTCAAGGAAGTGAACAATACGCTTGTTAACTAACCTTTCATACGTTTTTCCCAGGCAACTCGTCAATGCTATCGGCATGTAACTTGACGGGAGGGAAGGGTCCTTTCCAGGCTTCAGTAGCGGAATCACTTCTGCCCGTTTCCATTCGGTAGAGAAGTATGCATCTTTCCACAGGCCATTAAAATAAATGAGGAGAGCTGGGAGTGATTCCTCCGGTAACCGCTGTTAAGAATGGAACCTTCGGCGACCTTCTTCCAGAGTTTCAACGCTGCGGAAACGAGTCATGGTCTGTCCGGGAGCGTCGCCTGCTGGACGGGGCCTACGCCGAAACGAGTCCCGGCAGTACGGAACCGTCGCCTACGTGTCTGCGCCTGCGGAGACAGGTCTCAATGCGCCCGTGACGTCAACGGGACGTGTGTGCGTGCGTGCGGCTCGGTGCGCTCCGGAAGGGGAGAGAGGCCTGGCCTCAACTGCGGAGAACTTTGGCTACGACGCACTTCTGGCTACGACGCGGCGGACCTTGCTTCGACGCACTTGACGGCGGGTTCTGCTGCTGCGCACTTGCTGCCCTGGCGAGGGGTGAGGAGAAAACGGACCCCATATAGGGCGGAGCGCGAGGCTGCTCAGGAGTTCTCTCGGATTTGACGACTGTATCGCAACCATGTAATCAAACCGTTTGTTACGTTACCAATTCTCCCACCTCCACTGGACCCCTGGGTTCTTCACTTCGGGGAATGGTCGTCGTCACGAGCCAGGAAGCTCCCGGACGTGCGGCATAAACCCCGCCTCTAACACCGCCGAATCATCTCGTAATGTATACGATCAGGACCTGGGAAAGATTGCTTCCGGATATTCAGAGCCATTTGCAGCTCCACCATTGTGAACGGTTGATTGCAGGGTGCGGAGGCTCCTCCTGCCAAGCTGATTTTCATTCTCTCTACATCTGACTTAAACTTCGAAAACGCCCAAGAGTTGTGCGAGGAGTTCGAAACGGCTGCAAAATGTGCGCCTAACAGATTAGCCTGGTCATGCAATGAGGACGCAGATGGAAAGAGAGGAAGAGGAACTGTAAAACCGCTATATCTGCCTTCGACCTTATGAAGTTAGTCCCACACTTCCTTTGCTGGGACATAGCTACTAATAGAGGACAAATATCCTCTCGAAGACTTCTGCTTGGCCTCCTTCCTAGTCCAAAGAGCTTGAGCCCTATTTCGCTGAAACTCTATTAAGTCCACAAATGTCGGATATCCATACCTGCCAACCTGTGGACTTTCAAATTTGTAAAACTCCCGCCGCCGGAAGGGGGAGGGGGGGGGTTTACGCGAAAACCTTGTTACCGTGCGAAACGCTTACATCACATGTGCACGTGCTACAGAATCCAAACTTCTCTCCCTTTTCGGATGGCACGAAGCAAGGGAATTCCAACGTGTAGGACTTCAGGAACACATGAAAGTAGCTCTTTTGAGGTTTGGAGTTCGCCATTGCGCCGCGAAGCCACCACGACCAGGGGAATGCTACGATTACACGTGCAACAAACACAGACGCCGCACTTCTCGCCTCGAAACTGGCCGAAACAGAGACGTCCAACCACGTCTGAACACGCCGAACCAATGTGTGCCGCCGAACACACAAACAAAGGCTTTGGGCTTTGGATAGGTTTTGGATCTGTGGCCACCGGATAGACGGATAGTAAAAACCACTACGCTGCCATGGACGGTACCTATCGCCCTCTTGCAACGGTGCAAGGTACCGCCAGCAACAGTTTTACAAAAAAAAAAAAATAAAAATAATAATATTTTTTTTTTGTAAAATTTGAAGCAAAATTTGTAAAATCGTAAAATTAGTGCCAATTCGTAAATTTTACGAAAAATTCGGAAGAGTTGGCAGGTATGGATATCTGCGAAATATGCCCCAAGCCTTATCCTGTTTCTTCTTGGTGGTGGAACAATCATCATTCCACCATGGCTTACATTTTTTGGCAATTTTACAGGAAGTATGAGGGGATGGACCGAAAAGCGACATTAATTATCCGTTCTGTAATGTATGTCATGGCTTCATCATGTGTTAAGGACTGGAACATGCGAGGTTTCAGGTCCGATTTTAGGCTAAAAAGACTCCAACCTGCTTTTTCCAGTTTCCAACGAGGGGTATGTTTCATGAGGCTTGGTACAGAAACCAAACTCTCCAGGATGACTGGAAAGTGGTCGCTTCCAAAAGGATTATTCAAAACTTTCCACAAAAATAAAGAAAACAATGAGGGGGGATGAGAAAGAAAGATTGATAGACGTAAATGAATTGTAAGCTGCACTAAAAAAGGTTGGCTCTCTCTTATTCATAAGGCACAGCCCAGATGATAACAAAAACCGTTCTCAAGGACTGCACCACGCGAATCCTGACAGGCACTACCCCACAAGGGGTGGTGAGCATTAAAATCTCCTAAAAGTAAAAAAGGGTGAGGAAGCTGTGTAATGAAGTCTTTGAAGATCATAAAGATGCAGTGGAATGCTTGGTGATATATAAATAGACACAACAGTGATAAGGCGGTCCAAAAGAAGGCGCACAGCCACAGCCTCAAGAGGCGTAGTGAGAGGAACCTGAGAGCAGGCAACCCTAATCTGGACAACCACAGCCACTCCACCAGATGAATTAGATGCAGATCGATCGTTTATAAAAAATTGACGGCGACGCAACACTGACTTATGATGATCACCAAGATGAGTCTCTTGTAAGGAGATAGCAATAGAGACGTAGCTAGTCCATAAAAAAATTAACATCATCAATATTATGTAAAAAACCGCGGCAGTTCCACTGCATAAAGTGAAAGTTAGCCATTCCTCTGAAGAAAAGTTAAAAGGTTGCTAAACCAAAAAGTATAACTAGGTATGAATATGTAAAAAGTCACAATCTGCCTACATGGCAACAGAAATCAACGTCACTTTGGAGGGATTACAGGTTTTTGTGTTTATTCTTAGAAGTCTGCCACTCCATGTCGTCTTGCTCAGATGCACTGAGTGGAGTCTCCTGCACCCTCAATCATGGCTTACGCTTCCTGAGGCGAGGCTTTTAATGCAGGTTGGGGTAGGTTTGGGGAACGGGGCGCCATGCCCCATCCACGACCAACCCCAGCCAAAGGGGCGGAGGAGGTGCTGGGCAGGGCGTCGCCCGAGTTCACCCGTTTGTGCCCCTTAGGCGCTGCAGGAGCGGCACGAGAGCCATGCCGCTCCTTCGATGATGCTCTCTCTAGGGAGTGTGGGCGAGAGTATCGACCCTTCTCCTGGAAGGAGATTCCGGAGGAAGGGCGGTTGCAGCAGCCACTGGCCCATCCTGGGTTTGGGAAACAGCCTGACAAGACAAAGGCTGTTGCCCTGTTGGAACGCGAGGATCCGCTCTCTGGCTTGGAGGGTCGGTACCCAGCTGAGATTGCACGCCCGGAAGCTGAATCTTCAGCTGCGGCGTGGGGACTGCCGCGGCTTCCCATAGTCCAGAAAGGACGTTTGGGTCGCCACTGCTACCATCAGTGGTGCAGGTCCTCGCTGCACCACCTGCACATAGCTGCCCTTGCACAAGAATGTGAAGCGACGGCGTGCCTCTGGGTAGGAGAGGTTTTCCTTGACTTTAAGAATAAGTGGTTCTTTTTTTTTTTTTCTTTCACGTTCTGCAGGATTGAGTATGCAGGCTGGGGATCACCGCAGTTTGCACAGGTGGCTTTTCCACGGCAATGCTGGGAAGCATGGCCAAACCTCCGGCATTTGAAACATCTTTGAGGATTAGGCACATAGGGCCCAACCCTGCAGGGGAGATAGGCAGCCCTAACAGCTTTGGATGCGTGGTGGAATCAAAGATAAAGACTATGCGTTTTCTTTTCCGTATCTTGACCATCCCGACGCAGGGAGATGCACGTCGCAGCTACAACTCCTTGGTCAGACAGCCTTTCAAGTATTTCAGTGTCGGAAGACTCAATCAGGTCATCCTCAGAGATAATGCAATCTTTCACCTTAGGATCGCTGACGTGCTTTCTCTTGCATGAGAAGCTTCTCGAACCTGTCCAATATGCCTCGCTTGTTCTGAAAAATGGTGGACAGCGTCGAACAGCCGATGCCAGAATCTCGAGTTCTTCGTTGATTTCAGACTTGGGCCAGCCACTTTCCTCAACCTCGCAGATGAAAGCGACTTTCGGTAAACACTCCCAATCTCCCATACGCCGCGCATGTGGGTGTAGTACGCTGAAGGCACACCCGCACAGGCGCGCGCATCGGGGGCTCTTGAGGGGATGATCTCCTCCGGGCTCCGTCGCTCCTTTTACCCGCATCCGACAGGAGTGTGGCAGCATCGGCCGCGGGTGCACGAGTAGCGTTGCAACGTGGACACTGGTCCCGCTGCCGCTGCTCCCTGCGTCCCGTGTCGGCGCATCGGGACCGAAAGCGGCGCTCTGCCCTCCATCACCCATTTACTCCGTTTTCTTGTTTGCCATTTTCCCAGTTTGCCGCTTGCCTCGGCGGAGAAGCGGGAGGGAACGCAAGGGCCTTCTTGCGCCTCTGTGTAGGCTTGCATGCTTTTGGCACCGCGGCCTTCTGTAATAAGCGCTGGTCGGCCGCCGATACACTTCAGATAAACCACTTAAAAATACGTGCATTTCGATTGGGACCAAATTAAACTTCGATAAAAGCGATAATTAAAAAAGTTTTTTTGTTATTCCGACATTGCTTTTGATGCTCAGAACGTTTCTAAATAAAACCATATGTCTATTTTTACTAATTAAAAAGTGAATCAACGAGTTTTAGTTAATTACTCACCAGATTGCGACGGTTGTCCGCCGAGCTCAAGAAGCATATATGGTGAAGATGGCATTCACGTAGCAGTAAAGATGCCTTTTTCTAAAAATCTGTTTCGAATAAAAAATTATCATCCGGCATATAAAAAGGCGAGAAATAAAAATAAAGTGGTTTGGGTAGAGTGTTTAAACCAATGTTTCACAAATGAGGGCCCGCTGACGGACCCTAACAGGTCGGCAATATGCCACAATGTCAGCAAGGTGGTTTAAAAATAGTTAAGAGTGCAATGCCACAATCATTAATGTGGATTAAAAAAAAAATTAACATGAAAAAGAAAGAAAATCAAGTTTTTCTATGCACAAGGAGAAAAACAGAAGAACTGTCTGCTTAAAGCTGTTACTCACAGACACACTCTTGGATCTGCTTTCGGGTATTCATCTCCGACAAGCTTTCACATTTTTGTACCATGTGGTGCCGTCTGTAACAGCGTAAACCAGACTGCTTTTACCGTTTTTCTGTGTGCAAAGAAAACAAAACAAAGTTCTTTAACATTAAAGTCTTTTTTTCTTTTCTCCTGAGAGAAATTTCTGCATGATCAATGCATCATCTACAGACACCCTTCGGAATATTTTATTGCACTCTGGCCATTGGCTTATTTATACAAATATTTTACGCCGAATGAAGCTCGGAAACACCCTGTAGAGAGGGGACAACTGCTGGTACTAGTAGTAAGGAAACAGGGTCATTACCAGGTGCTGAGGAAGGGTAGCCCAGTGCACTCAAAGCCCTTGGACAGGATGGCGGGGCACACGGTGCTGAGCCGGATGTTGCGTCCCTCGTCCGACTGGGCCAGTTCCCGTTCCAGGGACAGCATCAGCCCCATGATGGCAAACTTGGAAGCGCTGCAGGGTGAGAAGAGGCGTGCAGAATTTTTTTTGCAATCTGCAGCCCTCTATATTTAGCCCAGCTTTGAAAAGTGTGCAAAAGCCGAGCCAAACGGCAAATTAATTCACCTCTCCAAGTGAAGCCGAAATCCCATTGGGTGGTGCGTCACGCGCATAGTTACAAGGAACAAGGCTCCCAATGGCCCAGGCGCATCAGTTCCAAGGAGAGCATCACTCCATGGCACACTACGATGCCTGCGCGCCAGAGTGCGCCGGGAAAAGGAAGCGTTTGGCTGATGGGGCATCCCAGAGAGCTCCGCTCGAGCATACTCCGGAGCGCGGTGCGGCCACTTCAGGAGAACGCGCGCAAGAACGACATTCATGCTTTCCCCATTCACAACTCGTAAGAAGTGCTTAGGTGTACCTAGTGCCTTTTTTCATTGCTAGCCTTTTACGTCAATAACTAAAATATTTGCCGTTGAAGGAAGGGACAATGTTTAAATTTCCCAATATGCATACATTCAAAATTGGGGCATTGAATATTGTTTTTATTTGTCACACAAGTTTACAAAAACACATTAACAAGCCGGGTGAAGCCATAGGGGCTTGTGTGCCTGGCATACCTTAAAGATTTCGGTCAAAACATTTGGCGGTATTTTTTTAACTGTTTACGGAAACAGATACCTGAACTAGAAACTTGCGAAGGGTAAATAGCAAAACAGGTTACACTGCGTACGCTGCATGTCTTCAATTACCACATAACGCACATTGTTTCAATTTGATAAGATTAAACAGGTACGGCTATAAATGTTAGCTGCAAAGGGCTAGCAAAATTATCGCACTTGCTTCACGTACGAGATAATCGTTTGTTCCATTTACTCTACCTTTGAAACATCATTGAGCTACACACTCAATTTGTTGACATTCCATGCAAGCGCGTCCTCTCGTTGCCACTGCGAAGGTTCTCGAGAGTATGAGTCTTTGGAGGGCTGTCCTCACACACGTCGCTCAGTCGAGCATGTGGACGTTAGGGTTAGAACGCCGCAAAGTAATGGTAACATTCTGGTTGGGGTAGGAAGGGATGCCAGGTGTCGAAAATCCTGCCCCGATAGCGGCTGCTGACTCCGATGGCAAGGCAGTGGTGACAACAGTGACTTGTGGGCATAACTTCTTTACAATAATTCACAAAGGCCTGCAGACGACACACGCCCGTGGTTTACGTTTGGGATATTTTCAGTCCGAAAACCCTCCTGCCCTCGTGCGACGGGGTCCAATCTCTGACCCAACAGGGGCACATATTCGTTCCGTGCGGAGGGGCGGTGAGGCCACTCGCGCTAAGAGTAGTCGTGTTTGACTTGCGCTTCCTTGCCGGCTGCACCCTTCTCCCAGAGTGGTTTCTCGGTAACACCAATAAGCAGCAAAAATAAACAAACATAAAAAGAAAACAAACACAAAAATCTGAGCTGCTAGAACACCACATGACACCACGGCAAAAAGCGGCAGGTAGAAATGTGTCTCCATAAGAGTCCGTATGCACGCCAAGCGCGTTGAAGCGCACAACTCGCTAACATCCACGGCAATGGCGGACAGCAGGCCCGCATAAAGCGCGCACGCCTTGTGAATTCTCCCTATACAGTTATGTGATTTGTTTCCAACATCAGTTTTTCATAAACGGTCATGTATCGTTAAAATGGACATCTCTGTACCATTAAAAATTGTCCATAATGTGGGTTGTCCACAATAAAAAAACAACAGCAGTTTGTCCCCAAATATCTTGCACATATGTAAATTTAGTAGGGTATTCACATCAATAGGGCCCATATTAACGAGACAAGACTGCCTTTCTACTCGCCGACTATGCAACAAAACTGTTCTGTTTTGTGCCCGAAAGAGCGGTTACATGCTGTGGTTAGGAAAACATGGTGACTAGGAGGCAGAAGTGCCATGCAAAAACATGACACTTCTGCTATCCGACAATCATGCTGGCGGTTCCCGCAAGCACTCACACGGTTCCCACGGGAACCTGATAGCATCGGAAAAGATTGGAGAAGTGATAGCAACACCTCAAGAAAGCCGAAGGAGAGATAGGCGAGCAAAAGAAATGTCGGGTCTTGGAATGTTCAGGTGGAAGGAGGCTCCATTTGCAAAAGCTTCAATCCTGTCCTGAAATGCACATTCATTTGTCGGAAGATGGGCACACAAATAAAAAACTGAGTTGTGCACGGCTGTCTTTGCAGCTTGCCTAACCTCGCAGATTAAGGGG
The DNA here is from genome assembly GCA_037355805.1 of Ixodes ricinus. NCBI lineage: Eukaryota > Metazoa > Arthropoda > Arachnida > Ixodida > Ixodidae > Ixodes > Ixodes ricinus. The sequence continues at coordinate 13,873 of JAZHYW010051666.1, forward strand.
CCCTGCAATGCCTTTTTTACTAATTTTTAATTTGCACCAAACCTGAGCGCACTGAACGTAGTAACTTAATGACACTTTTCTTTTCTCGAATTTCGCTTTATTTTAAAAGTTATAGGCAAATTAAAATTACAAAAACAAGCAAAAAATAACCTCCTTCATGACGTCCTTGGTTGCTTGAGTGGCCGTGAACTAGACGAGGGGTAGTGAGCTGAGCGAGCGCTCACGGCTGCCGTACTCCGTGTCGACGGCGCGAGAGGAGCGCCACTAAAGCGTGTTCTGGATAGGCTGTATGTAGCGGGCAGCTAGAGCGGCTCTCATTGCATTTGCTGCGCGATTAAACACAAATTCGGCATGACACTTCATTGGCCACAAACGACAGCAAACACGGGGTAAAGATCAGTTCAGAATGGGAGCCACTTCGCGCTGCCATACCGCGAAACGGCCAAACCGCCAGACAAAGCTGCTCACCGAAGGCCTTGGGAACGCTCAGAGCCGGTCGGGTCCTTCGGTCCCTACGGCCGCAGCGCCGCCGCGTACATCCGGGACCTTTCCCGTGTCGGCGCCTGATCCCACTACTCCTTTCTAGTAGGCGCCGCCTTTTCCACCGATTGGTGGCGGGTATGTCGACGGATCATTTCTTGTTTCCGTACTTTATAAACTGCATTTGTTTCTTTTCTGATCTAAAATACTGAACAAAAACTACTTTTATAAATAATTGAAACGGTTCGCGCCACTTATATTTTGTATTTCGACTAAAAAGAAGCTTTTAGCGGCTCTGACCAGTAGTAAGCCCAGGACCTAAGACGTCACATTACGCGCGCTCGGTACCGCGGGTCGCCCCGTCGGTGGAGGAGGTTTCCGCGTCGTCCGGTTAAAATATGACGCACTGATATTTAGTTACTCTCTCCGTGCCCGCTGGCTTGCCCGAACCCCAAGAGACGTGGAAACCGCAAAAAAGGTAGACGCTTAATTATGATTGCAGGCC
>JAZHYW010051667.1:0-15965 GCA_037355805.1 Ixodes ricinus
GATATTGAGAAACAGCTTCCGCCCTATGCGCTACACTCTTTACAAAAGGTCTACAGGGGACGCGGGACGCGCGCAAGTCGCAATGATTTTATACACCCTCCCCAAGTTGTTGTCCCCCCCCCCCCCCCTCGGAGTGAGGATTCTGAATAAGCCCCGGAGTTGCTCCATTTGCTTGGCGGATTCGTCCGGGAGCTTCCTTGGTGGATTTGGAGCGGTCAAAAAGCGCTCCATACTCACGCTACCTTGTAAGCTTCTTACGCGCGCGCACAAAGAAAAAAAAAAAAAAAGATTAAATTGTTGCAAGTCTATTCACACAATCCAATACCCCGAGAAAGTGAGGGAGAGGAGGGAGACGAGAGGGGACGACCGCAAGCCAGCTCTGGTTGGAAGTGGTTAGTGGTGAGCCCCGCTGCACTCGTCGTCGAACGCGGAGCGTCCGGCGTCCCGGCTTGGCTGCGTTCGATCGCGTTCCACGAGTGCAGAGGAGACAAAAGCAACTATAGCTTGCGTCTATCCGCTAATCAATCAAATCAGAGACATCAAAACGCAGAAGAGACAAAAAATAGAGGGACGACGTCGTCGTCCGGTCTATTTGCTGTCTCTTCTACGTTTTGCATGTCTCTCCTCCCTCCAGTCTCGAGTTTAATCCAACATCGTCTCGTATCTCGGCGCATAGACCGATCGCGCGAAGCGTTCGGCGCATGCGTGACGCCGCCAATACTATATATAGTTCACAGGAGGCAGGCGGAACTGCACGAGGACCCCAGGCTAGCGGTTGTACTGCACTGTCTAAATATCTCATCTCCAGCGAGTGACTATAGTCGCAACTTTGAAAATGGCTGGCCAACGACACGCTGTATAAATATCCACCCAACCCCCAATTACTTTAAGACTTCTCGTGCCGTCCCGTGCACTGCACGCGCAGAGCTCCACCGAAATTGCCGCACGTGCAGAAAGACTAAAAGTCCTTCCGCGCATTGCGGCAGCGGTGGCGGAGTCGCCGCTCATTCACACTGGAAGCGGATACGCGTTCGCAAAGCGGCTGCGAACGCGGTTGTACTCAAGATGTCACCGAGTGCGCGTGCAGTTGTACTGGATCTTTATACAGCCGCGTTCTGCACCGCTACGCGAACGCGGATCCGCTTCCAGTGTGAATGAGCGGTCAGACTGGCTGGCTGACCGAATAAGAACGGCAGGGTACTCTCTCGGACGTCCTGCCTTCCGTCGTACTTTGGTCGCGCGAACACGGTCGAAGCTCGCGAGAGGCCGAAGCGAGCGTTATCGAAGACATGGAAGAACCTCTCTGCCGTTCATATCCTTGCCGGCAGCCTTGACAGCGTTGTACGCCGAGTATCAATCCAGCGGGTCATTTTGAGGAAACCATTTACTTTTTGCTACGTTTATTTTTGATTTCTTGCTAACTACGTTTGCAGCGCTGCTAACTATGCTAACTATGTTTGCGGTGCATTCCATTGTTTTTAAATGTTTTGTTTGCAGCGCTGTAGTGTGTGTTCTTCTACTTGTCTTCCGTCTGTAACGCTGTTTTTTTGGGTTTTTTTTTTCACTTCAACATGTTAAATTAGCTCCACTCCACGCCTTGTAACTATGTTTATATTCATCTGTGTGTGCGTGTATGTGCGCGTGCGTGCGTGTGTGTATGTGCGCGTGCGTGCCGCGCGCGCGTGTGTGCGTGTGTGTGTTTTGTGTCGGAATTTTGTCAGGATTTTTACATTTCTTAAACCGGAGACGACCGCTGATAATATGTTTACTCCACATTGTCGGGGGCTTCTTTATAAGACAGATAGGAAACGTAAGGAAGACAAAACTAAGTAATGTAACCATGCAATAATAATAAAAAAAAAGGCTGAGTAGTGTAGTGGTTAGCGCACCCGACCGGATATTGGGAGGCCCGGTGTTCGAACCCCGGTTCCCGCCGAAGGTTTTGTCTTTCGGCGGCTTCATAGAATTAATGTAATCCGGCGCGGCATGGTAGTGAATTAAAATTTGCATAAATTTAATAAGCTTAAATTAACAAAACCACGCGGCTGTCATGGCTGCAAATGCGTTACTTGAATAAGTCAAGTAAAACTTGCAGCCATAGCAATCATAATTATCTTCTTTCTTTTTAACACATTAAATTTTTTGAACAACTTGTTTAGGAGATCATAGTGTCACCTGACTGACTTCTTTAAAAAAGTAAAAATTAAGCGAATAATAGTAATAATAAAAAAAGAATAATATTCCCATGAAAACAACATACTACTTCAACGATTTTCCTGGGATGTTCGTAGACTCCCCAACTTTAGTATTTAGCGTTTAGTAGTGTTGCTTTGGTTCATAGAACAACCTCGGGTCGGAGAAGCATTTTACGTTTTCTAGAGAGAGCAAGTTGCAGACATCTGGCTTCTTACGCGGTTGCTTGAAGATTATTGGAAAGGTCGTAGCTGTAAACTACAAAAATTACGATGCAAAAATTGGGCTCAGGGCCACTTGCTGCTGACGTTCACACCTGCGACTCTATCGTGTGCTTCTCACTACATTCCTGTCTGCATTGTTCCGTCGGTTTTCGCTGCCAAGCAGCCCACGGCCTTGACGGACTGAAAAAAACAAATGTGTCACGGCAATGTTTTTTTTGTTTGTAATGAAAACTGGGAGAGGGTTGATGTGGTTTAAGAGTTTTGTGGACAGTCGAAGGGTTGTTGATCAACGCCTTCTGATACGTTCACTTTTCTCAGCTAAATAATCCTCAAAAGCACTTCAATGAAGTGCATTATCATGAAAAGGGGGAGGGGGATTTAGTGCAAAAGAATTAACAGTGAAGGTTGCTCATTAAGAGTTCGGCTAATTATGAACGAGAGACATATTTACAGATAACATAAAATACACAATTAAGAAAAGAAAGTAAGTGATATCTATTAAGCATTTTCACAAAAGAAAAACACTTGTGAGGTTTATTTCATAAAAATCCCTGAATTTAGCCTGGTAGGTTTCAAGTACGATTTTTTACCGGAAGAGGATCCCACACAATACTAGCTAGGGAAGCGGGGGATTTAGAAATTTATTAGCTCTCGCGAATAGAGAATTCACTTTCACGTTGTGGTCATGACGCAAATTGACGTGAGATGGCAGTAGACAGTACTTGTTAGAAGAGAAGATGAAGGGTAGATATTATGCAACGGGACAAGACGATCAAATTTAGTTATTTTAGTCAAGAGGCGAAGCTCTAGATCAGTGGTTCTCAACCACTGATGTTTCTCGGACCCCTGGCGGATCGGTGGAGATAATAGAGGGACCCCGTTCGTGGTGACGGGAAAAACAAAATGTAGGATAATTATAATAATGATTCAAAAAATTAATATAGCTAAGGGTTAACGTGAAGCACGCTTCTCTCTTCGACATGCACACAGAGAAAACTCACCTGAAAATTGGAACGTTTCTTCTCCAATATGAAAAAAAAAAAAAGAACTTTTATTGCCGGATTTGACTGACGAGGCGGGGCTTCGCGGACCCCTAAATTGCCTTCGCGGACCCCAAAGGGTCTGCGGATCCCCGATCTGAGAACCACTGCTCTAGATCATGATCTTAGTGCAGCCAGGGGCGGATGCAAGAATTTCCTGGGGGGGGGGGGGGGGGCGTCAGGTGTTGAGATCGGCGTACCGTCTGTTTGGGAGCCCCCTCCCCCTCTCCCTCGTTTCACGCCCTAAATTTCACACATGCAGAAATCCAGAGGGGGTCAGGACATCCGGACCCCACTCCTAAATTCGCCCCTGAGTGCAGCTACGCTTGACGTCCGTGAGTAGTCGTGCGATGCGAAACGAGACGCTTTATTTTGAACCGAGTCGAGTTTGTGGCCAGCTCATAGCCCCACAGAACGGAACTGCATGAAAGGAGAGAGTACGCCTCCTAACTCCGAAGATATTATGAATGAAGGAACGTTTATTTTCTGTCCCCAAAACAAGTGCAACGTGCACTGCCAGGAAATGCAAAGAGAGGGCGCAGTTAAATTGAATCAGCAATGCTATTTTAACAGCCGCAGCAGTAGTACTAATAATAACCTATCAATCAATCATATATTTTATTTGGTGCCCAGGAACAACCATAAGGTCTTGGTGCTGGCACACCGACATATTCAAACACTTACTAAAATGAAACATACATATGTTGCACATACACACATTAAGACGAGTAAAACATAAAAACATTACAACTAGACAAGAACACATAAGCAATACATTTCATCACGCATAGAAAGAGAAGATTAGCGCGTTGGCATTTCATTACAGCTAAATGTTATAGCCTCAAATTTAAAGCAACGAAGCATTACTCGCTTGACAAGAAAAAATACTTTTCAAGACAGCATTAGCTCGAACATACTTTCAACCGAATGACCGAACTTGTTTGAGCTAGAATCAAAAATATCAAGTTTTTCCGCGTACCCGTTGTAACTTTCCAATAACCTGGGGATCGGGCATATAGTACTAAAAGTTACGGGTATATAAAATGGAGAATTAAGCCTTGTAGCCACTCTAGGTACCCTGAAGCGCAACTCCGATAGAAGACCCGGAGAATCAATAGACCCGTGCAGGGTCTTAAACAAAAATAACAAGTCCGCCTTCTCTCGGCGACGATACAGACCAAGTAGTTTGATACGTTTCAGCAGAGCCTCGTAATTCAACGAATGATCATCACTTGTCAAATAGCGGTGTTTAAAAATAGAAATAAATTTTTGTTGTATACGTTCTATTCTGAGTGAATTCGTTTTACAGATGCCATTCCACACTACCGACGCATATTCTAGCTGAGAACGGCTGAGTGAACAGTAAAGGGTAATAAAAGTACATGGATTGGTGAATTCTCTAGTCACGCGACACACAACTCCCAAAGCTCGCAAGGATGCACTAATCATTTTCCCCACATGAACATCAAAACGCAGGTTTGATTCAAAAACAACACCGAGATCTCTTATTTCTGTTACACGGGACAATAATTCTCCGTCAATGCGATAAGGGAAGCATACGTTTTGCATTTTGCGTGAAAATGTCATTACTTTTGTTTTTGAACGATTAAGACGAAGCTTGTTTTCTTTGCACCAAACGTTGAATGAGTTGACGTCGGTCTGTAGCCTTGCGCAGTCGTCAGTAGTTCGAATTTCTCGGTATATTTTAATATCATCCGCATACTGCAGGAATAACGAATCTGAAATAACTAAAGAGACATCGTTCACAAAAATAGAGAATAAGAGAGGGCCTAAAACAGATCCCTGGGGCACCCTGGAGTTTGTTTCGTAGGGCCTGGAGGCAGTATGATTAACTCGAACAAAACCTTTCCTGTGCAATAGATAACTCTTAAACCATTCAAACAATTCCCCACCAACACCATAGTGAGAAAGCTTAGCCAGCAAGATTTTGTGATCAACTAGATCAAAGGCCTTGCTCAAATCAAAATAAACTACATCGAGTTGGCCCTGCTTACACACGACACGTGAAGCGGTTGACATGAAAGTGACCAGATTAGTTGTTGTCGACCTGCCAGGAACAAAGCCATGCTGGTTGGGAATTAAGAGGTTTCTGAACGAGAAAGATAAAAATTTATGAACAACTGTTTCGAAAAGCTTAGAGAAGGAGCTCAGAAGGAGAGATCAGCCTATAATTAGATACGTCCCCGCTTTTTCCCGTCTTATGCACAGGAACAACTACAGCGAGCTTCCACATGTCTGGAAATATGCCCGTCTTTAATGAGTTATTAAATATCTCACACAACACGGGGCTGAATAGATCATGGTAAGTTTTAATTAAAGCGGAAGGTATTCCATCGTGACCAGCTGACAACTTTGGTCTCATTTTTTTTAATACACTCCTCTATAACCTCCTCGCTGACTGAGATCGAGCCAAGGATGTTAGCAAACCCAGCCAAATAGGAGTCATGACAGAGTGCGCCTACCTGATCGGTGTAAATCGACCTGAAATGATCTGCAAATATTTCTGCTGTGCTTTCTGCAGCGACACCATCTAGAACGATCACTTTCGGTCGATTTGCTTTTTCTGTACGCGCACCAACCGTACTGCCCAAACTTTCTGGGATTTCGACATAAGTCCGACTCCACTGCTTCTTGGTGTGCCAATAAACTGCGCATCGCAGAGCGCTCAATCTTCGCCTAAATGTAATTTATTTTTTGCAATGAAAAAAAAAACTTGGAATGTTTTTTTCGGGGAAGTTGGTACATTTATAAAATAACAGTCAGCACAACATGAATACGATATTAAACACAGGTAATAATGTCTACAGCAACAAACACCGCACAAGTTGTAACAAGCTAAACAATTAAGACAAATCAATGCATAACTAAAAAAAAAAGAGGCACGAAATGTGCTTCACGAAGGCAAGTACAAGACACTCAAACGAAGGCTGAGTTTATGTTCAATATTATGTTAATAAAAAGAAATGAATAGTCTTATTTTTTTTATTGTAGAAGTTAAAGGGATTTTGAAATTTCTAAAGATCGCAGTAGCGGTTATCTAAATCCCCATCTGTGATTGGTGTTCGTGGTGGTGACGTCACCGACTGAGGGGAAAAGTAATGTAAGTGCGAAATTTGAGAATGCAAAAGTAAGTTTATGTTTTGCCGACTTTTGTTTTTCAAATGAAAAAGAAAATATTTTTGTTTTATTATTATTTTTAGTTGGTCAGAGAATTGTGCAAATTTAATTCACATATTTATTTTTGCTTGTGGAGTGCCGCCAGGAGAGTGCAGCATTGTTTGAATACATATTCACACGAAAACATACAAGCGCTGAGAATTCAAATCTCACACCCATTTCTATTCTCTCCAGTCTTAATTTATTTTCGCTTTCCTTTATTTAACGATGCATACAAGGGGATATAAGGCCGCATCACCGCCGCAAAAAGACGCCTCGCTTCGCTATGTTCAAATGCTAATGACGCCAATACGCGACGCACGAAACGCTACATCGAACTAAATCACAAAGAAGAGAAGCGAGGCCATCGAGATCAGATTGTGTGCGAGCGGCGGCGCATTTCTGGCGGCAACGCTCGTATCATTGCGCGACGGGGCCGATTGTACCAGCGGCAGCATTTTATCCGGCTCGCCCGAGCGTAGCAACACAGCTGCCAGGCCACTCGCTCTCCGGCTAAAACCAGCTCACGAAGAAAGCAAAAAGTAGAAGCGGTCGGAGGGGGACGCGCGTCAGTAGCCAGCGTGACACATCACGTGACGTCATCGTTGCTGCACCGCGCCATCTACTAACCTTTACCGGAACTACACCGCAGCTGCGGCTCAATGCAGGTCACTTATAAAAGTCTCCTACAAACATTCAAATACCACACAGGAGACAAACTGAGTCTATTAAAGCCGAAGTTGCAGGTAAAATGCGCGAAATCGGTCCCGTCAAAGCGTCTTTTCCTCGAAAACAACATTGGAACTACTTTGGGACGCGGAGGAGCAATGGAGGTTGCGAACAGGCCGATTTTGAAACGGCAGATTCGGCGGGAAAACATCAGGACGCCATTTTGAACACGAAAAATCCGACGGGCCGAGCTTTTCTTCCTCGTCCGAGGCGTCGTTTCTGGATGATTTCGCCACGGAAAGCGGGTCGTGTTCGACACCGCCTGATCGCTGAGAGCACCGTGGTCCCGCAGGGACACGTTTTGATCCAGGTAAGCCCGCCGTTGCGCCCGCAATTTGCTTCATTCTGCTGGCTCTCACCGCTTCGGCGACGAACCGCCGCGCTCATCATGACATCTAGGGTGCGACGGATGCACTACAGCAAGCGCGTATTTGAGCGGTAGTCGCCGATACTCGTCGGATATTTCGGGAGAAAAAAATATACAAATAATGCGGAATGGTGGCGCACCGGCGCTAAGCAGCTCTCGCCTCTGCAGTCGCAGTTAATGCTTCGCACTACCTTTAGCAGTAAAGCATTCTGTGGGTTTTGTGCGGTTTTAAATAGGAATTAATGTAGGGGACCCGCGCCCGGTCGGCAAGCCGTCTAAAATGGCGGATCTGTCCTTTTTTCTCTTTTTTCTTTTTTACGTGGGCTGCGTTCTGGGTCGTAGCCGGTCGAAGCGGACTTTTGGAAAAACGTCTCGCTGAAAATGTCTCGGCGGATTCATCGTGGTGACCAAATGTTGGTCGGCATCCGCGTTTCCCCGCTTCGGTGATAGTTCAGGCGCCAAAGCCTATTTGCGTTTTTCTTTTGGTTGTATTGACGCCGGGCAAAGGGGGCTTGGCCAGCTTGGCGGGCTGCCGTAGTCCAGCCACCGCAAAAAAAATTTCAAATGTACTTTTTTAATTTTTTTTAAATCTGGGCGATTAGGAAACGGTGGATCGGAAATCGGTGTCCTTACTTTCGTAAAACGGATGCATCCAATTTTTGTTTTTAATCCCCCTCGTACTGAAAGATTTCTCTGTTTCTGCCGCCTGTGGTTGGCTCTCAATTAAAGGTTTCTGGTTTCTTACATTCTCCGAATAAAGCGATTGATATAGAACTTGAGAAACCTAAACGCCCATTGCCTGAAGTCTCTTTCGTCGATCGAAATGTCCAAAGTACCGCGGCTTCTGTTGATATCTGCAAGTTTGTAGCACGGAAGGCGCCGTGGAAGCTTCCCGCCGATGGGATAGCCATGAAGCACAGGACAACACTTGCGCTGTTTCCCGTCTAAAATTCACAAGAAGGTCACTCTTGACCTTCTGGTGAAACTCTCTGCAGTTACATCGAAGCATCATATCTTAGACAGGCTTACACCCAAGATATGATGCATCGACAGTAAATTACTGCAGAGTGGTTTATGCATACGCAGACTGGAACCTAAAAGGTTTTCAAACGCAAGCCCGAACCCGCGAATCTAATTAAAACGTTTTTATTAGTTTGAAGTTCATTTTATGTTACAAAGTTACGAGATATGACTTGGTCATTCTTACCTTTATGCGTATGATGTCAATCCCCACATGCAAAGATAACAGTCATAGTCTGTAGGTGGGCAAGGTATGCACTTCTGCCTTGTTTGGACTGCACTGAGAAGGGTTACCGTAAACAATGCCTGGACTAGAAAGATGTCATGGCACGCACAAGTAGGCGCTGACTCGTATATGTTGCGTCGTCTTCCTAGACCCATTCCCAGTGTCATTTACTGGTAATCCTTCTCGGTGCAGTTCAAACAACCACTGTAGTCCAATCCCAGGCACTGTTGATAATGCAGTTTTGATTTGGCGGCAGCTTTTGCGGCCTGTTGCAGTTCAGTAAGCCTTTCAGGCATAGGTATATAACACACCAAGAAACCTTTCGGCAACTATAGAAAACAGTGGGTAATTTTTATTTTGTACCTTTCTAAACATATATCTACCTTTTCTTTAATGCCATAGCATTTGTTTTCGGGCAAACATTTACTTCCTACACAATTTTGGGAAGAAACAGATTTGTTTGTTCCTACACTTCTTGCCGCTTGAGGCACGTCCGCCTTACCTGCGTCACGTAGTCCACCGCACTCGGGTTTCATTCGTTTCTGGCAGGGACGCACAATGTCCGTTTAAAGAGAAGGGAATGTTTGAAAAAAATTTCTCGAGTGCCACCTGGAAGTTGCAAAGAGCAGGATTTGGTTCTTTCTGTCGTGAGTATATGCCCCCCGCTTCATTAGGATCAGCCTCATCAACCCCTGCGTCGCACCAGTCTTTAAGTAAAGGTTGGCTCACGCCTTTGCGTTTGACTGTGATTGAGTGCATCGTGATCTCTTGAGAGTTCTTACGAGACAACACATCGCAGACCAGCGGGACACGCTGACGCTGGTGCCATCTGTTTTGAAGCCCTAAAACTACATATGACTAAAATCACTGGATCCTGGGAAAGTAGTGCCAAGCACCCCATATGGTCGCCATTTTTGTCATGGAATGAGCAGTTTTTCCTTCACCTTTCCACTCTTGGGGAGCCGATCTACACTCGCTGGTGACGGGTAGATTTATAGAGACACTTCTTGTATACCTAGATTTTGATATTTCACACCGGCAAAAGAAGCATACATATTCATACTGCTGCCACATGCAACATCAACGCTTGGGAGGCTTTGAAAAATAATTTTTCTGCATTGAAATATGGAAGAAAAGTAATATCATTGTAAGAGATCTGTAGTGATAAGCATGATTGATAAGTTGATTGGATACACAGTACCAAAGATTTACTTTGGTGAGGAACGCTTTCAGTACAACGAAGGTCCATAGCGATCTTGGCACAAGCGGTTTAGAACGAACCTTTCGAAGCTTCGATGGGTTGAAAGGACCAAAATGGCGATTGCCATGGCAACTTTGACCAATCAGCCAGTCACCTTGCAGAGCTTTGGTCGTCTGTATGTTTTTATCCATTTGTGTCCTTTTAGCAAGCAGGGAAGGCAATGGGACTACGTTCCCAGGATCGAGTGACTTTACGAATGACTACACTGGAGGTTTTGAGGTACTTGTGAGATCAAATTATTTATTTGTTCATAATACCTTACAGGCTCATTTATAGCATTTGGTAAGGTGGAAGGGGGGGGGGGTTAATAAAATACAAAAGTTTAAGGTATAAACAGAGCAGTGCACAAGAGTGCGTAACATCAACTGAAACTGAGAATTTTACAGAGAAAATAATTAAACAAGGATAATACATATACAACCAGTGTTGGGAGGTACTTTAAGTACATTGTACTTAAAGTACTACTTCAATTTGCTTTATTTAACTTTTACTTTACTTGAAGTACATTCTCTGAGTATGTACTTGTACTTTACTTAAAGTATTTTTTTATGGTACTTTTCCGAGGAAAGTACAATTCCCGACATTCAAAGTACATTCCCCAAATTTGGTTTTGTTAAATTTGTATCACGAAATGATGCTTTGTCAACTCTGAAGAAATCCTGGGGGATATTCTCTTCTCACCAGAAACGTGAGCAGATGACGCATCGCTCCGTTTGTTCTGGAGGCGGCTTTCCCGTAGCTTTTTAACTCTCGCTACTTCTGGTCGGTCAGCGCAAGATAGTAGGTTTAAAATATTAGGAGGGCAAGAATAATCATAATATAGCACCTGAGACTGTGGTGCGGAAAAATAAAATTTTCAAGTCGAAGCAAAAGGCAACGGGAAAATGTCACAATGTTTTGAGACATTCTCTTTTGTCTTTTTCTTCTATTTGAAAGTTCCTTAATTTTCGCACCTCAATCTCGGGTGTCACATTATGATTAATTATCACCAACTTCAGCTTGCACACTCACTGTTTTTTATTAAGGAGAGGCAATTTTTATGAGAGGATTGCTTGCGGAAGCTACGGGGCTGACATCATGCTCTCCCCTAATACATTGAACCCCCTTGGGTTCAACAATCCAATGCAAAAGGGCACCAAATTCAGAAGAGGGACCTCTGAATTTGGCTTCATTCTGAAAATAACTACTCTGTGTGGCCACTTGACTTTATCAAATATTTGCCGCTGTTTTTGAAAATAGGTCCTGCACCTCTGATTACCCCTGGGAAATGCATACCAGTGAAAAAATCACTGTATAGGGGAATGAAAGGGCATCATGAAAGATTGTGTAAAATACTTGTACTTTACTTTGAAAGTACATTGTATTTATAGTATGTTACTTCAAGTACGTTTCACCCAGTGTACTTAATACTTTACTTAAAGTACATCACATCTCATTTACTTTGTACTTCACTTGAAGTACCTTTTAGATGTACTTTATCAACACTGTATACAACATAATAGATACTCGTGGCTACACTTCAAATGCAACAAAGAAAAACAAATGGATAGATTAAACAAATGCCTATACCTACCTATGAGTCGCTTTTAACCTTCTCCAAAAAGTATCTCAAGCCAACAACAAATAAACAATCCGTGTAAAAAAAAAAAAAAGAGAAAATTTGCACAAAGTAGAAGCATTCCAGAGCTACTCCATAAATGGTGCCAGTGTTGTCTTGTAAACACTCACAAGGATCACAATTTACTTGGTCACAGTTAAGCGCAAATGTGCGAACCGGCCTTAAAGGGGCCCTGCAACAACTTTTTGACTGATTTTTTAATTTGCACCGAACATAAGCGCACTGAGCGTAGTGACTTAATGAAACTTTTCTTTTCGCAAAATTCGCTTTATTTTAAAAGTTATAGGCAAATTAGAATTACAAAACAAGCAAAAAATAACCTCCTTCATGACGTCGTAGGTCCTGGCTTGAGTGGCCGTGAACTAGAGGAGGGATAGTGAGCTCATCGAGCGCTCATGGCTGCCGCACTCCGTGTCGACGGCTCGAGAGGCGCCACTAAACCGTGTGTTGGATAGGCTGTATGAAGCGGGCGGCCAGGGCGGCTCGCATTGCACTTGCTGCGCGATTAAAGACTATTTCGGCATAACACTTCATTGGCCACAAACGACAGCAAACACGGGGTAAAGATCAGTACGGAGCGGGAGCCACTTCGCGCTGCCATACCGCCAAATGGCCCTTCTACGCTTCGGGACCTTTTTACGCTCGCCGTTCGCCGGCGCCTCCTCCCACTAGCCCTTTGTAATATGCGCCGCTTGTTCCGCCGCTTGGTGGCAGGTATGTCGACGGGTCATTTCTTGTTTCCGTACTTTATAAACTGCATTTGTTTCTTTTCTGATCTAAAATACTGGACAAAAACTACTTTCATACATAATTGAAACGGTTCGCGACACTTATATTTTGTATCTCGACTAAAAAGAAAAAAGCTTTTAGCGGCTCTGACCAGTAGTAAGCCCAGGACCAAAAACGTCACGTTTTGCGCGCTTTCGGTACCGCGGGTCGCCCTCGTCGGTGGAGGAGGTTACCGCGTCGTCCGGTTAAAATATGACGCACTGATATTTAGTTACTCTCTCCGTGCCCGCTGGCTTGCCCAAACCCCAAGAGACGTGGAAACCGCAAAAAAGGTAGACGCCTATACTATGATTGCAGGGCCCCTTTAAATCTGTGCACTTTCTTTACATAGAGAGAGGTGAAATAAGCGCAAACACAAAAATAGGAAGAATGTTCTTCCCCTCTTTGTGTGCGCTATTTTACCTCGGTATGTACTACAGTGCTTACCAACTAGCCCAGGTATCAACCTCATTAAAGCACTTTCTTTTTGAAGGAAGCTTAAGAATGTCATCGTAAAACTCATCTGCATCATGGGTCACTGTTTTGGCTGTGTGTCGGTAGCTTTCTGTTAGGGGCATTTACTTCCAGGGGCATGGAGTTGGTGGAACTGAGGCCAGGGTAATGTGGTGCTTTCGTGGAGGGCTAAATGTTCGGCATTGTTTGTAGGCTCATATGCATCTGACTTGTACCTTGTGTAATTGGTGCTTTCAATCTCATAACCTACTCGAAAGCTAGCTAGCAATCTGGAAAACTATGCCTGTTGTGCTGATGGGCTAAGTACAAGGTCTTCACACACGTCGAAGTTGAGAGTCCTAAACCTTCTTCTTATGGTCAGTTGAGGAGGAACCAGACACTACCGTAGGCGTACGACGTAGAGCAATAAGACTTTATTCTCTTCTACCACCAGCTGATAGCTGTCCCAGCCAATGATCTAGTCAGCAGGTGGCGGGAGGTTCCACTCCTCTCCGCTCATCCAACTCGACCCCACAAACAATTGGCTGAGCGTGGCGCCAGTTGACTACTGAAGCGTCTGGGAGGCGTTTCCTGGAGTCACTGGAAAGGGTTACAGAGCACCCAAACCTTTTTTGGGCAGTGCTCCGCACATCTTGGAGACATTGGACAGCAAAGTTAGTTTTGGCCACTCCACATGGTGAGCCAATCCGAAATTTAATGGCGAGAGGTGGTTATATAAAAACAGTCACTCATACACTGACATTATCTTGCGCCTGCAATTGATGACTTTATGGAAGCACTAATTATTCTTTATTGATCTCTAACAACAGAACCCTAAAAATATTCCTTTTCCCTTTTGTTTCAAAGCAAAAATGTGGTTTCGAAAGAGCCAGACAATTGAGCGTGCAGCTTTGCACTACCCCAGGGAATTTCGGCGGAGGTATTGAAGAGTAATTTTTGAGGCGAGAAAGATGATCTCCTTTTTGGAGATTGGTACAGATAAGAAAAGTTGAGCACTTTGTTTGCGGGGACAGATCCCTAGGACGCCGACGTTAACGAGACACGCTTTAGGTGTGACGATGCTTCATCGTGATCTAGGTTTGGGTCCAAACTTCCGGGCCCCAGTGTGGCGACTGCTGCAAATCATACAGAAAGAAAGTTGTCCCCTTGTCCTAGTGTGGCAAGGACAGGGATAATACAGAATGGGATGTGTCAGTGTGGGACTTTCTCAGAGCCTTTTGGAGTGTGAAGCGCCGTTCACACATATGCAGCCGAGTAAGGCCGAGAGGGACCAGGCCGGTTTTTAAGCCTCTTGCGACATCTTAGGACCAGCTCCGCTGCAGAGCATCCGGTCCATAAGATGTCGCAAAGGCAACAGCGGTCTGGTCTTTCTCGGTCTTACTCGGTTGCACATATGGGAACGGCGCTTGAGGCACCGACAGTAGGCGGAGAGCGCGGAAAACCGAACAATTGAAACACACCAGCTCTGAGCAGAGCGCTTGGTGCCAGCTCGCGGCAAAGAAAAACGGAACACTTGCTACCTCGGTCCATTGCGGCAAAGCAAGCCGTCTAACATAGCGTCTGCTTTTGTTCTGCTTTTCTGTTGCTCTCTTTGCGCTTTTTCACTGGGAAGCTTGGAGCCACAGCTCGTTTCACGCCGCTGCACATCTAGCCGCGGTGTTTTCCTTGTTGAGAGTAACGCGATTTCCCCTCGTCGGGAGTAGCTTAAATGCACGCTAGGAAGACATTTGGTTGGCGCCGTTGTCTGGTAAGAAGACGAGAGCTGCGTCGGCGGTGGACTGGCAGTCGGCTTATCAACTTCCTTCCTGGTTGGGGAACAGAAATGGTTAGATGCCAGCCATATTACACATTCTGTGTTGACAGATTTTAGAGCAAAGGGACGCGACCACTGTAGAGACCGATCCATTGACTCTGTTGTTTTCCTTTTCCCTCCGAAAGGTGCGTGTACTGAAGAGGGGCGGCCATGTTTTACGCCCCGCCGTGCTGGCCAAGAAGGGCCCTCTGGCCCGGATCTAGCTGGCTGCCCACTGGGATAAGAAGCTGACCAAAGCCCATGCTGTTGGGGCCAACATCGAGACCAGCGCCGAGGAATCCTACAGCCCAAGGTCGGTGGGAGGCTCAGTGAGCTACTCGTGTTTGCTGAGTCGCCGAATATTTCCCAGAAAATCAAAGTTTCTAAGCTCGTTCAACACCAAAGTGCTGCAGTGGGGTCTCCTAGCTGGAAGCCTCGTGAGACCCGAATTGGGGCAGGCACCGCTGGAAGAACCTGCTGTCCAGGGGCAAAATACTTTACGCTCTCACTGCCATGAATACCGGATTCCCCCGCCAGCGCTAGTATGTGCACCAGCCATAATTTGCGAGCTAAGTGGAGCTGCCTGTGCTAGTTCTCTTGCACGCCTGTATTTTTCTTTCCCGGTATCGCGATGGCCGACGTTGACTGCCTCGGAAATCTCGGTTGTGTCTGTTCTTGAGGAGACGGTGTGGAATGAGGTTCTCCGGGAACAGTGGGGGCTAGGAGCACAGTCTGACGGGGCTTTAGAGTAGTTGGGGATTTAAAATGAGAGCATCCGTCACCAATCACAAGAGGCTGTAGCAAGGAGGGCATTTGCTGCCGCGTTGGTGCACTGCCTCGGCTAGGCGCACGGCAGAGGTGACGGAGCAGTGGGAACGGTGCAGGTGAAGATGGCCCTACGCTACCTCGGAGCGCCTGCTGCTGGGCATAGTGCAGTCATCTACTCACGCAAGGCAAAGTGCCTGCTGGCTTGGGGCCTACTTGAGGCCTTCATCAAGATCAAGATGGCGTTTACGTCCGGAAGGCACGTCGACCTCCCCGAGGAGAGCCGCCATGGGCCGCCCTCAACACCATCA